>LT969557.1:1140466-1157966 GCA_900097035.1 Plasmodium blacklocki (nom. inval.)
AATAATAACAATAATAACAATAATAACAATAATAACAATAATAACAATAATAACAATTACAATAATGCCGAGAGTCATAACAATAATAATAATAACGAAAGGGGTAATACAAAAATAGAAAAATGTCGTAAGAACAAAATAACATATTTTAATAAATATAGTAAATTACTTAATAATGATAATGAAGATAAAAAAAAAAGAAAATATATGCTAACAACTGAATCATTATATAATAATAATTTTAATATATTAGATATAAAAGTAAATACGCATTTTGCACATAATTATCATATATCTTTATTTTTTTTTTGTAAATATACATCATATAATTTATATTTACATCCATTAAATAAAAATGAACATATAGTATCTTATGTTATTTTAAATTCAAAGAATGAAGTTTTGACAGATAATGGAAATTCTTTTGTATTAAGATATTTATTATCATTCTTAACAAATAAAATCTCTAGTTTAAGAAAATGTTATGCAAATGCTTTATATAATTCTTATTTATTACAAATCCCTATACGTATATTTAGACATCATAATCTAGAAAACAAATATAGTCCACATTATGGTATAAGATATGATGGTATATATAAAATTATAAATGCTTTTACTATTAATGATTATTCTACTCCGGAATATAAAAGAGATATATTATATGTTTTTAAAAGATTATATGTTGATAAATGCTTTATACCTAATATAAATCATAAAATTCTTGATGATAAAGCTGAAAGAAAGAAAAATTTTATAGAAAAGAATTCTGTTTCTATTAATGTTATGATGAATAAAGAAATAATTATGACATTACGAATACCTTATTTAAAAAATTATAAATCTACTACCTTTACAAATTTTAATCATGTATATAAATTTGTAAAAAAAAAATGTATTGAAAAAAAGATAGCAACTTCATGGTTACAATCTGAAGTAAGTATTTATGAGGCTTGTATGCAACATATTAAAGCTAATGAGAAAAAAAAAAAAAATTTTTTAAATAATCAAAAAATGAATAATATTAAAACTAATGTAAATAATATAAATGATGTGTATAATGAAAAGATGAATTATGGTGATGATGCATTCAAAGATTGTATACAACCGATAAATATTGATAATTCTTTGGAACAATGTGCTGATGTTAATTTTGTAATAAATGAAGGGAATAATAAAATAAAGGATATCAAAAAGGAAAGTTATAATGTTTATGAGAATGTATATCCTTATAATAATAATAATAATAATATTAATATTAGTAATAATAATATTGGTAATATTAATAATATTGGTAATATTAATAATATTGGTAATATTAATAATATTGGTAATATTAATAATATTAGTAATAGTAATAATTATAAAAGATTGGGAGAACCTAATTTTCCATATTGGTGCCTTGGAAAATATTTGCCATTTGTATTAATTCTAGAAACGTTAAACTTTGAAAAAGAAATCGATATATATAAAGGTATGAGAACAAAAAATTTGAAGAATCTAAAAATATCTATCATAAAAACAGAAATCCCCATAAATTGTGAGATGGCTAAAAGACCAGCTCATTTATTTATACCTATAAAAAGTAAAGAAGCAATATCAGCATATATAGAATTAAAAAAGCCATATGATAATAATTGGAATCCATATGAAGATTTATCTGGTGGTAAAGAGGTTTTTAAGATTCCTGTTGAGAATGTAGTAGATGAATCATTACCTCCTATGAATTTTACATATGTAAATAAAACCATATTTTTTTCAAGATTGCCTCCATATAATTTATTACCTTTATGTTCTGGGTGTGCTCCACATAATTATAATAAAAAGGAATATGTTGACCTTTATATAAATGGATACTGTAAAGGAATAAGACATAAGAAAACAAATAGAATATATTGTGATGGAAATAAAAATTATGATATTAATGATTTTAATGTATTAGCTGCTTGTTCTGGTAATTGTTTATGTGATCCTTTAAAATGTACAAATAAATTTCCTGAAGGATTACATTATCCTATAAAAGTTGTAAAGACAAAGGATATAGGATGGGATATAGTTTCATGTTCATTTATTAAGGCTAATTCATTAATTATGCATTATGTAGGAGAAATAACTACAAGAAAAGAAATGATATCTAGAGAACATGAATATGATAAAAAAGGTTATTTTAATTATTTTATTGAAACTGCAGAAGTTGATGAAACATATCCAGATGATTGGAAAATACCATGTATTGATGCTCTCTTTATATCGAATGTTGCTCGTTTCTTAAATCATTCTTGTGAGCCCAATGTTAATGTTATTACTATATGGAGAGGTGATAATTATCCATCGGTTGGTATATTTGCTTCAAGAGATATACAACCAAATGAACCTTTAAAATATCACTACGGAATTAATTATAAAAATATTAAGTGTATGTGTGCATCTAAGAAGTGTAAGGGTTACATAGGTTGAAACCACAAACTGTTATATATATGGCTCATACATATAAACAATATTTCATACATAAGTACATATATATATATATATATATATCTTATAATATAAAGTATATTTTTTATATATTATATATTTTTTTATATATAATATATATTTTATTATATTTATTGTATATATCCTTGAATTATATATATATATATATATATATATATATATATATATATATATATCATATCAAAGATATGTTAAAAAGGAATATATTCCTTATTCATTTTATATTTTTTCATCTTTTTTTTCTTGTATCTTTTTTGTTTTTTTTTTTTTTTTTTTTTTTTTTCTTTTAGAAAATGAATAAAAAGTTAATAAGTTTATAAGATTATATGAAGAACGTGATAAAACATGTTTTAAAAAAAAAAAAAAATAAAATAAAAATAAAAATAAAAATAAAAATAAAGATAAAGATACATAAATATATATATATATATATATATGGTATATCTATTTATTCATTTCTGTAAAAATATAATTTGATGATGATTATATATTAAGCATGTAATAGTATTATATATAAATATATATATATATATATATGTGAGTATATAATTTCTAATGGAGATAATTATACATGAATAATAGAAATTTTTATTTTATATAATAATATATATATATATGTACACTTCAGTGTAATCAATTATATATATATATATATATATATATATATTTTTTTTTTTTTTTTCATGATGTTTTATAACTCTTCGGATGTGCCGTCTTCAAATTCTGGTACACCTTCTATTGATATTGGAGTATTTGTTGCGTGTTTATTTAAGAAATCTACAAAACCTTTTAGTGATCTTTCTCCTTCATATGGCAAAGGTATTTTAGAACCAGCTTTGACAAAGAAGATGGTTGGGAAACCAGACCATTCGAAATCTTTAATTGGTGTTTCATTCAAGGTACCATCCATTTTTGCTACAATGATAGAATCATATTTTTTTAATTTTCTTCCTAAGTCTTCATAGACGGGTTCTAATTTTTTACAGTGACCACACCATGGTGCATAAATTTCAATAAGTACATCTTTACCACTTTTCAAAACAACATCTACAAAAGAGTTACCAACAACAATTTTGACTGGAGCATTTTTATCATCTTCTGGTATGGGTTCTGATTTTAATGATTTTTCAATTTTTCCAGCTTCAACATCTTTAAAGAAATTGATAATAGCATTATGATTTAATAAAGATTCTTTGGGATTTTTTAATAAAAATCTTCCTTCATTTGATTGGAAAGCTAAACCTGGGAATTCTGTTAATCCTAATGAAGCTTTTGCATGTTCAGCATATTCTGGTATATTTAAGAGTACGAAATGTGTTTTTTTTCTTAATTCTTGTGCAGCTAATCTTACATGTTCCTTTATTTCATTATATTGTTCTGTCGTAGCACATACCCATACTAATTCTTTAGGACTTTCAGCATAGAATCTATAATTTTCGGTATTAATTTCTCCAAATAATGGGAATGATTCAGATGTAATAAATTCTTCGAGTGTTGTCTTTTCATCATATTCAACTTTATTTTCATCTGTTCTATAACAAAATAATTTATTATGTTTATCATTTTTCTTTACAAAATATTTTGCAATTTCTCGATTTTTATCAGCAACTTCATTAAATTTTTTGTATAAATCGTTATCTTCTGAAGTATATTCTAAATAAAAGGCGACATTGATTTTCTTCTCTTTTAATACATCTTCAATATTTCCTTCAACATGGCTAAATACGGGACCTGTCATTTGTAATAACCATTCAACAATTGATTGAGCAGTTCTCCCACCTCCATAATTTATTTTGTTCTTTTTATTAAATAAAATCAACGTTGGATATCCTGTTATACCATATTCTTGAGCAAGAGCATTTTCTGCCGTAGCATCAATACTTGCTAATTTTATTTCGCTTTTTTTTTCGTTTAGCATATTTGCAGCTTCGTTATATTCAGGGATTAACCTTTTGCAATGACCACACCTGGAAAAGTGTTTGGAATAATAAAAAGAAATATAAAAATAAATATATAAATATAATATGTATTTTTATATATTTATATATTCATATATTTACGTATTATATTGTATATGTGTTAAATATATTTAGTTATTATCACACATATATATATATATATATATATATATATATTTATATTTATTTATTTATTTATTTATATTTATAAGTATTCGCTCCTTGCTCATATATTATTTTTCATTTTATTTTTCTTACCATGGAGCGTAAAACATAACCAAAACTATATCATTCTTTGTTATGAATTTATCAAGTTCCCCATCATGTATATCTGTTACAAATTCATTAAAAAGGTCACCATGGGAACGAACAAATGATTGGAACGCAAAAGAAATGAGAAATAAAAAGAGAGAAGAAAAATACTTTCTATTCATTTTTTCTATTTTTTTTTTTTTTTTTTGAAAAACCAAAAATAAATATATTCGCAAAAATAAAAATATATATATATATATATATATATATAAATATTGTATTTATTTTATAATTTTTTAAAATAATGGGAAAATAAATGTTATATAAAATAAGCAAATAATTATAAAATAGAAATATATAAAAAAAAAGAAAAAAAAAAAAAAAATTCCTTTATATATATATATATTATATATATATTATATATATATTACTATTTTGTCATTTATATAAATTTTTTTTTTTTCTTATGATGTATAAAGATAATTTAATAATAAAAAAAAGAAAAAAATATATAAATATGTATATTAAGAAAATTAACTATGAGCACTATAATGTGAGTTACTTATTATATATAAATATAATAATATTGTATAAAAATATTTATATATAATACGTATAACATATACATATAATATATATGAAATATATATTATATATATATATATATATATATATGTATAATATATTATTTATTTTTATTTTATATTATTTTCTTTTTACACTTTTTCTCTACATACTATGGAATATGTGCTTTTTTTAATCTTTTATGTATATTGAAAAAAATAAAAGTAAAATAATAACAATTATATACTTATAATAATTATTTTTAATTCTTACTATTTCTTATTTTATACTTTTTTTTTTTTTTATATATGATAATAAAATATATAATATATATATATATATATATATATATATTTATTTATTTATTTATTATTATCGACACTTAACTCTATTAATAAAATATGTATCCCTTAATGCAAGTGAACAAAATAATATAAATATATATATGAAATTAAATATATAAATATAATATAATTAAATAGTATAATATTTATAATGTGTGTTTTATTATCTTATTTGGTATATTTTCTTATGATTTAAGCTTATAAGAATAAAGAAGCATATATTATATTATATATATATATATATGTGGATATTATATCATTAAAAAATAATGAGGGAAACTGTAAATTATATTTTTATTTAATATATGTATTATAAATAGAAAGAAAATTTTTATTTTGTTATATGTTAAATTAAGATACATTATTAAGGAATATATATATATATATATATATATACATACATACATATATATATTTATATATATGTATTTTTTTTATTTAATTATTGGTA
Organism: Plasmodium blacklocki (nom. inval.); assembly: GCA_900097035.1. Lineage (NCBI taxonomy): Eukaryota > Apicomplexa > Aconoidasida > Haemosporida > Plasmodiidae > Plasmodium > Plasmodium blacklocki (nom. inval.). The sequence continues at coordinate 1,146,532 of LT969557.1, forward strand.
TGTTTAAAAAAACAAGAACTCACTGTGTAAATATATAATAATTGTAATACTTATCTTATTATTTATTTATAAACCCCTTGAAATATACATATAAATTATTTGTTAAACCGTGTTGTGTATATATATGTGTATGTATATGCTTTTTTTTTTTTTTTTTTTTTTTTTTTTTTCTTTTTTTTTTTTACCTTATATTCTGTATTTTGGGGATTATGTATTATTTGTATGATAATTTAATTTTGCTATATTATAAGGTTCTTTAATAAATTATTAAAAATGGATATTGATAGAATTAGAAAATTTATTTATAAATGTATGGGAAATATTTATATTGTTATGCTATAAAAGATTTTTTTTTTTTTTTTATATCTAAAGTAATAATCTTTTAATGTATGTTCCTCCTAATAAAAAATGTAAGAACACCATTTTACAACATGTTAAAAGTTTTCTTTCCTGTTTATTCAATTCAATTATGTTAACACTTATGGATAGATATATGTATATTCTTAATGGTATTATAATTTCTTCGATTTATTCTTTTTCTTTTCTTTTCTGGTCTTTTTTCTTTTCTGGTCTTTTTTCTTTTTTGCGTGTTGCGTTGTAAAGTTTAAAAGTTTCAAAAGATTATCAAGAGTGTAAATACAGGTTTGGTTTTGTAAAAATCTAAATCTAGAGAATACATAAAAAAAAAAAGAAAGAAAGAAGGAAAGGTCTTACGAAATTAATGTATATATATATATATATATATATATATATATATACATATATATAATAGTATTTCTTCTTTGTATGTGTTATATATTTTGGAAATTTCATCTGTTACCATATGACAGCTTATCTTATCAATCTCGATTTTTTATGATAATACAACATATATATATATATATAATATAATTTCATGTATTTATTTTGTCGCTTATTTATGGGTATATAAATTTATATATGATTAAATATCTTATATCTAGCATTACTAATTCTTTATATATATATATATATTTATTTATTCATTTGTTTATCTTATTTAAATATTAAGCACATGCAATGTTAAGAAAAGATATTGAAAGTGAAGAAGATGCTGTTGTATCATCTGAAAATATTGAACTCATTGAAAGACAAACAATGAATAAATACGTTGATATTTTATTTCCTGGAATAGCATTAAATAAGTAATATTTATAACATGACCTTACAACAACAATAAAATAATATATATATATATATATATATATATATATATTTTTTAATTTTTATGTAGAATTATTTTATGGATAAGTTTTTTTCAAATAATTATTTATATTTTAAGCTGCTTATTAAGTGAAAATTTGAGCACACCAAATGTCCAAGTCTTGATGGTACTCGGGGCAACCTATGGTCCTTTAATTAAGTATGAGTATATATGGTCACTAAGATATATTAGCATATGTATATTTACAATATATATATATATATATATATATATGTGTATGCCTTTTTGTGTGTATTTATTTTATTTATATTTGTAGGGAAGGTCAATATTGGAGACTTGTTCTGCCGATTTTTTTACATGCGAATTTATGGCATTTAATTATAAATATTTTGTGTATATTAAACTTAGGTTTAATAATTGAAAGTAAATATAAGAAGTCGAAATTCTTATTAATATATTTTTTATCTGGTATAACTGGAAATATTCTCACAACAATTTGTAATCCTTGTCAGCTAGCTGTAGGGGCATCAACTAGTGGGTTTGGTTTAATTGGATGTTCAATATTAGAAATATTTTTAGCTTGGAAGAATTTAACAAGAAAGGCTAAGAATTATTACGTTCTTAATATTTTTTTATTTCTATTGTTTTTTATGTTTGTCAGCTTTTCTCCTACAGTAGATCTTTTTGGACATATAGGTGGTTTCTTGTGCGGAGCTTTCTTATGTTGTCACTATAATAAGTTCATAGGATACAATATGTAAATATGAACATGAAAATAAATATATATTAAAGATTATATACACACTTGATAATATAATATGTATAATAAAATAAATAAATAAATAAATAAATATATATATATATATATATATATATCTAATAACATTTCATATATTTTATTTTCCGTAGTTTTCAAAAGTTTCTATATTATAGCTTTCTTTGCATTTGCATGTTAATTATTATTTACTTGCCTATAAGATTATACATTATAAATATACCATGTGGAATGATCTATTAAACAGCATATGACCTTTTCCAAAAAAAAAAGAAAAAGAAAAATATAAAATTAAATAAAATAAAATAAAAAATATAATAAAATAAGGAAACCTCTCAAATGTTATATACAAAATAATAATTTCATATAATGAGATATATGTTTATGTCTTGAAGGTAGAAGATTATTAAGAATTCATTATTTTATATTATATGGTTATTAAAGAATATAAGAACAAGTTGTAAGTTTAAAAAGACAAAAAAATATATAAATAAAAATATGAGTATATAAATATGTGATATATGTAGATAACAAGTAAATGCTTTTTATGTATAAAAAAAAAAAAAAAAAAAAAAAAAAAAAAAAAAAAAAACATACATACATATATATATATATATTTAATATAACACATTTTACAACATTACATTTTTGTTATCATTTGGGTTGTTCTTTTCTTTTCTTTTCTTTTTTTTTTTTTTTTTTTTTTTTAATTATTTTCTTGATTATTATAAGCTTCATTATTCTTATTAATAACAAGCGCATTTGTTTTTTTGTACATTTCGTCTATATATTTTGTAAGATCTTTCTTATTGTCATTTAAATTAGTATCATTTTTAAATATATTGATTATAAATTCGTCAAACATATCATCATATTTCTTTAATTCATTTAAGCTCAGAATAAGTATGGATGAAGGCCTAATAAACTCACCTGTATATATAAAATCTAATAAATTCCTATTATTTTTGGTTTGTTTCCTTATCCTCCTTTGATTATTTATATATATATATGAATTTTCCCACTTGATATAATCATTGATTACATTCGTAATATGTAAAATATTGTTATTTATGTCTTCATTTATTTTTCTTTTGATTTTTATATGAAATATTAAAGATAATATATGAATAATGATTCTCTTACTTAATGATAAATAATGATGATGAGACACAGTAAATAATAAAGGTAATAATAATCTTAATAATAGATAATAATTAAAAAATATATCTCCTTGATATAAAAAATTTTTCAATAAAACATTTTTTATATAATCCTCGTTAGATGTAGTAAGATATAATTTTTTATTCACTATTAATCTATTGATTTTATCTAAAAAGATATATAGGTTTTTTTCAAATATATCATCACTATTTGATATTATATATTTTTCTTTTTGTACAATAATTAGATCATTGCTATTTTGTAGATTTTTCTTTTTCTTTACAACTTTTATGTTGTTAATATTTTCTAAATGTTGGTTGTTTATATATTCCACAAGAAAAAAGCATTCACATAAAGAACTTATTTCATACAAACTTAATTCATTATCATATATGTTAAAATAAAAAGATTCATTGTACAAGAGATTGTTTTTTTTGTCATCATTTATATTATGTGTTACATGTAAATTTATATTATTATTTATTGAGACATTGTTATTACAACTTATATTTATTCCATGTGCTTCTTCTGTTTTTATTAATTGTTTAGTATCATTTATTTCATTTAAATTTTTATCTTCATTTTCATAATTATATATATATCTGTTAATATAGTATATGAAAGAATTCATAAGTAATAAGATAAAATTTTTTTTTTTTTTTAGTTGTTCTGGATTAAATAAAGAAATTCTTATAAAAGATTTGAATATGTAAGTTAAATATTTGATATGTATAATATTTGATTTACATTTAATTAAGCTATTTTGATAATCTATTTGTTCTTCTGTACTACAAGCATTGTCATATTGAAGATTATATTGAATGTTTTGATTTTTATCATTATTACATTCTGATAATATATCACTTTGTGCAATAAATTCTTTTTGTACTTGATTTAAATTTACACGAACATTTTTATAAACATTTTTATTTAAATTTACATTTATATGGTTATTTTCATTTATATTCTTAAGATACTTCCTTTTGAATCCCATATTTTGCATTTTGGATTCATCAGTATAAGAAGAATTATACAATATAAGATCTAAAATATGAGCTATTTTTTCTTGTAGATGAAAGGTATATGGCAATCTACTTCTTAAAACCTTTTTTTTTTTTTTTTTTTTTTTTTTTAATTTGAAATATATACAAGTGTCAGCCCACCAATTTGAATATAATGTAAAATGACAATATGATGACAAGACAAGGAACTTATAGATGTATTCATTATTATTATTATAGTTAAAAGATGAAATATAATTATCAGATAATCTAATGATAGAATCACATAAGTATTTCATGGATAAAAAATTGTGATAGTTATTTTTAAATGGTGTAGTCTTACAATTGATATTATTACTACAACGACGACTACTACTACAACTACTATTACTATTATTACTATTATTATTATTATTATTATTATTATTTAATTGAAAAAGTTCGCTTGTATTTTTTCTAGTTTCATCATATGGTATATATAAAATAATTTTATCATTTTTTGTAAAATTCAACAATATATTGGTACATACCAAGATAATGTCATATGCATTTAAAAAAGGTAAGTATGCTTGTATATTTTTTTTAATGAGAATATTAAAATGTGAATCATAATATTGTGATATCAATAAAACATCTTGTAAATAGCTTAACAAGTTTAAGTTAACTATATATTTGAATGATTGTATATTTTTTTCCAATATATTATTATAATATGTAACATAATTTTGAATTATTATTTCTTTGGTTGTGTTATTATTATTTAAAGAATAAATTATATAATATAAAAAGATTAAAAAATTATTTTTAATATAATTTTGTCTTTGTATAAATCGTAAGAAATTTATTTTTAAAAGTAGTTTTTTTGTTAACAAATTACATATGGATTTATTAAAAATATTGTTATTATATAAATGTTGTATTATATAATGAGCATAAATAACTTTTTCTTGTATATCATTAAACTGTTTGTTACATAATATTAGATAAAATATTTTTTTTATTAATCTGATATCATTAATATGAAAAGTGCATAAAAGATTAAAGTACTTAAATAAGGAATTTAAAGAATAGTATTTTTTTGATATAATAATAAAATTAACACATTCTTTAATATAATTTACTATATGTGAATTATTATATATCTTTTCATTTATTATAATAATATCTTTATATAATTCACATAGCATTAATAAATGTGTTGACAAAAAAAGAAAATCATGGCTATTTTTAAATCTATCATCTGAAATATAATATAATATTAACATAATCTTGTCCTTTTCACAACCCTTTTCTTCTGTTATAAGCTCATACATTTTTTCTTCAATATATTGACTATTTAAATGTTTTTTATCTTCTATATTGTTTAGGATAGAGTTATTACATTCATTGTATTTGACTATATTATCTTCATTTATATGATTATCATTTGATAATTTATTAATATAGTATGTTGAGTTTTTCCTTTTTTTATTTATACATATTTCGTGTTCTTTAATAATAACATTATTATAATTTATATACCTACGCTCACCTTTGTAATATATTGATTGATTTATTAAGAAATATAAACTATTAGAATAATGGCAAATAAATCTTTTAATATTTATGTAAATACCCTCCGAACTGACTTTATTAAATCTTCTACATTTTACATTATGATAATATTTATAAAACATCATATTATAACTTATGGATATATTTTTTTATAATTAGGAACATCTTTCCTTAACCTCATTATAAAATAACAAAATATGGGTGGAATTCAGCAAGAATTTATGTGTATAAATTTATAGGCATTATGTCATAAAATATGAATAAATAATAAAAAAATATAAATAATTATATATATAATATATATATAATATAACGTTTAAATTTTATACATCTCCAATTTTTTTTATATATTAAGATGTTATAGTGTTTATCAGTAATATATATTATATATATATATATATATCATATATATATATATATATATATATCTGAGTTTATTATTTTATAATATGACTATATCTTATGTGGAGCTAAAAAAATGAGTACTATAAATTTATATTATATTATATTATATTATATAATGTTATAGCGTTGAGCGAATGATAATTTTTTTTTTTTTTGTATATTTTATTTTGTATAATTTTTTTGCTTGGTGTTCCCCAAATGGTTAATATATTTTAACAGAATAAAAAAAATAAATAAAATAAAATACATACCTATAATATATATATATATATATATATATATATATATTATTTTTTTGTAATATAATTTGTATTGTTATATTTAATTTAATTTAAATTATTTTTAATTAATGATTTATATAAATAATATATTATGTTATGTTATTTAACTTTGTCCGTTTTTTAATATACATATATTTGTACTACTTATGTTATCAAAATGTTAATAATGTGATTGCGTTAAATCTTAATAAATATAAGAATGTGTTTTTTTTTGAATCACCTAGTGTGTTAATAAATAAGAGAAGAAAGTATAAGAGGAAAATATATTCACATGAAGAACAAAAAGTAGATTATGATTTTAATGCAATTGAAAAGAAATGGCAAACCATATGGAATTCAAAACGTTTATTAGATAAGGACTTTGAGAAGTATAATAAAATTAATTTGGAAAGAAAACAAAAAAAATCCAATGGACTTATTGATAATACAAATAAAGATATATATGGAAAAGATGATAATACATATAATTATAATAGAAAAAAATTCTACATATTAGATATGTTTCCATATCCTTCCTCACAAGGATTACATGTAGGTCATATATTATGTTTTACTATAACAGATATTATTAGTAAATTTAAAAGAATGAATAATTATTGTGTTTTTCATCCCATTGGTTGGGATAGTTTTGGATTGCCATGTGATAGATTATCAATGAAGAAAAAAATGGATCCAAGAAAAATTATAAATAAGAATATATCGAATTTTAAAAATCAATTAATAAAATTAGGTTTTCTATTTAATTGGGAAAATGAAATAAATACATGTGATGAAAATTATTATAAATGGACACAATGGATAATTATACAAATGTTTTTAAATAATTTAAGCTATAAAAAATGTTCATATATTAATTGGTCAAATGAATTACGTTGTGTTATATCAAATGATGAATTAACAAACGAGATAAATTTACAATATCTGAAAATTCAAAAGATTAAATTATTACAATGGTATCTTAAAATTACAAAATATGCAAATCGTCTAATTAATGATTTAAACATAATTAATTGGCCTAATAAAATAAAAAATATGCAAATAAATTGGATTGGGAAAAAAACAGGTATATTATTAAAAACTCGAATTATTTCCTTACATAAGTTTTTAAAAAACATTCATTTAGATTATATTAAAAATAAAAAGTCTTATGATAAAAATATGATAAATCTATTTTATTTTAATATATTTAATCATCCTCTTTTCATTTTTATAAATTATATTTTATCTATCCTTACTTTTAATATGTATATAAATTATTTAGATCAAGAAAACAAAGAAAAACAAAATTTACATATTAATGAATTAAATAATAAAATACAAACATATAATTATATTAATAAATATAAATTTTTCTTTTCGTATGATCAAAACGATATTTTTCTTTTGTCCTCCTTTTTTTTTAATTATTATGATAATAAAAATATAGACAAAAAAAAAAACAAACAAACAACAATATCGAATCTTCCAAGCGACAATTTTAAAAATGAACAATTTCATCTTAATCATAATTTATCAAATAATAACAATTCATCATATCTTGATACAAATTGGATAAGTTCTAATATGCAAAATCATAATGATGTACTAATAAATATCTTTTTAAATCATATGGAAACTTATAATGAAAACTATTTCTTATACGCCTTTAAACATGCTACAAAAGGTATAAATGATATAAATGATCATAATAATGACAATATGTTAAATGAAAAAAATTCTTATGTAAAAATTTTTTTAAATAAGAATGAAGTTATTCTGCAGAATGATAAATTAATAATAAGTATAAATCATCCAAATATTAGAAATATTGTTAATCATAATCCTTTTTTATTAAAATTTATTGATAAAATGGTTCTTGAAAACGACACTGTAAGATTAAAAAATGAAGAATTATATTTCACAGGTTCTGTTATTTATTCTCCTGTAATTAATAAAATTATTCCTGTATATGTATGTGCATATATTTTGGATAATAATAAGAATTTCCTCTTTTTGAAAAAAGAGATGATATACTCACATGATAAAGATACCAATACTAATATATCATTATTGTATAAATTGTTGCAGGATTCAAAATATAGTAAAAAAAAAAATATTTATAATTTAAAAGATTGGTTATTTTCAAGACAGAGATATTGGGGAGAACCATTTCCTTTTCTTTATAAAATTAAAGATAAAGATAAATATATGGATAACATTAAAAATGTTGATCATATGAACGAAAATAATAATGATGATAATAATAATAATAATAATAATATATTGAGTGATTATAAAGATATTAATAATTATCCAAATTATAATCATCAAAATAATAAAAAAAAAATACAAATAAAAAAAGTGATAAATTCGCCAAACAATAATATATATATAGATGATATTCCTTTAAAGTTACCAAAATTTAATAAAAAAATATACGAAGTTAATCATAATGATCAACAGAAAGTAAATCAAATTTCTTCTGTTTTGTCAAGATTTAAAAAATGGATGATTACCAAAAAATATAATATGCTATACAAAAGAGAAAGTGATATAATGCCACAATGGGCTGGATCAAGCTGGTATTTTCTTAGATATATTGATTCAAAAAATAAAGAACGGATTTTTAATAAAAAAAAAATTAACTCATGGCTACCAGTAGATTTATATGTTGGAGGAAGTGAACATGCTGTTCTACATTTATTATATTCCAGATTTTTTCATAAATTCTTATATGATTTGAAATTAACCAAACACAAAGAACCTTTTCAAAAGCTATTTAATCAAGGTCTTCTATTAAATACAACGTCATTCTATTTATATACCACCTTAGATAATAAACTTGTTAGTTTTGATAAAATTAATGAAAGAAAAATAAATACTAATGAATCAAATTATATAAATGTGTGTACAAATCATCATGTAGAACTAAATAAAAAAGAAAACGAAAAAAAAAATAATGCATATAGCCAAAATGTTTGTGAAACAACTAATTTATTAACGGGTCAGGTTTTACCTGACCATGCAAGCTTTTGTTCAGGTGATCAAGATGGAAATATAAATAAAGATTTAAAAAATGAAAGAAATGAAAATATGAAAGAATGTGTTGATAAAAGAATTAAGGATATTTTTGTATTATCAAATAGTAGTTCATTAAATGAGAATACTAGTAAAAATAAAATAAATGATGATATGAAAGAAAACGTGACAGATATTTCAAGAAAGAATGAAACACATGATGATATATCAAAAAATAAATTAGTAAATGAGATAGATGTATCTGATTTAAAGGAGAAAAATTTATTAAAAAATAATTACACGATAGTTGATAATAAGTATAAGAAATTTTTAATTGAAGAAGATTATGTAAAGGAAGAAAAAGATCAGAAATATTATTTGAAGAATTTTCCATCAATTGAAGTACAACCAAATTACGAAAAAATGTCTAAATCGAAAGGCAACACGATAAACCCATTAGATATAATAAAAACATATGGATCAGATTGTTTACGATTACATATATTATTTTTAGGTCCTGTAGATCAAAATAAGAAATGGACAACTAAAGGAATAAAAGGAACGTTTAAGTTTTTAAATAATTTATATAATTTATTTATACAAAGGCGTGATGTGAATAATAAAGAGAGTAATAAAAAGAATGTTTGCAGAAACGTAGTAGATAATATGAAGGATATGATGTGGCATAAAGATAATATTGAGAAATGTCCTAACAGTATTTTATCAAATGATGAATATGAAAAAACGAAAAAGAAAAAATTAAAAAATGGAGAAAAAAAATTAGAATATATTATTTGTAAAAATTGTAAGAGTAAGAATAGTAATAAAAAATTAATTTTAAATTTTTTAAAAAATAAATATGGGTTTATACCAAATGATAAATATAAAAAGGTAAATGATTATTTAAACATAATATTAAAAAATGATTCACATATAATTAATAAATTATCTGATAAAATAAAAAAGATAAAAATAGATGATATTGAAAATGAAAAGAAAAAAAAAGTAAATTATTATATAGAAAAAATTACGAATTGTATAAATAATATAAAATTAAATACAGCTGTTTCTTTTTTTATGAAATTCTATAATGAAATAAAAAAATGGGATAATATACCTTTAAAAATATTTCTTATATTTGTAAAATTGTTATATCCATTTTGTCCACATATTTGTGAAGAGTTTTGGTTTTATTATTTAAAAAGATATAAAATTAGAAAAAAAAAAAAAATATGTTATTTCTGTAATTCAAATTTGTTATATTATGGAAGGTGGCCTTCTTTATTTGAAATAAAGCAGAATAAATTGGTGAACATATCTATAAAACTGAATAACAAGCATATAACATTTCTTCAAAAGGATTTATCCAGTACAATTGACATAACAGAAGAAGCAGCTAACTTGATAAAACATAAAATCGAAAGTGAAATGAAAAAAGGGAGGAAAATTGTTAACATAATAAATATTCCAAATAAAGTAATAAATTTTATAATTAAATAGAAAAATGTGAATACATATATATATATATATATATATATGTGTATATATATGTGCATGACTATTTGTATATAACTATATGAATCTATTAAAAATTTTATGTGTATATATTTACATATTTATATTATTATTTTCTGAATATATTTGCATCGTTGATGCTATATTTTTATTATACTATTACTATATTTTTATTATACTTTTGTTATATTTTTTTTCGTGATTTTATTCAACTTTAATTCGACTTCTTTTAACTCTTTTTCCAAATTTTTTTCCATAAATGTTTCATTGTAAACTGAATTTTTCAAACACTGTATTTGATTTTTAATAGCTTGATATATTAATTGTAATAATTCTTGATCTGTTTTTTTTATTAAATTATTATAACATGGACATGAGTCTTTATCTCTTAGGTCGTATGCTATACCCATGGCATCTCTAAAAATACCTGGGAAAGCAGATATTTGATAAACTTTCCTAAACCCTTCACTGTCTATATCTTCTTTATCTTCATATTCTTCTAGTGGGACCAATTTTAATTTTCTATTATATAGTTCTTCTTTATAATCATAATCTGGATTTGG
>LT969557.1:1162966-1175466 GCA_900097035.1 Plasmodium blacklocki (nom. inval.)
TACTTAGGGGAGGGGTAGAGGTCATAAATATATATTAATATGAATTAACTGGATATAATTGATGATTTTAAAATAAAAAAGTACAAAGACATAACAAAGTATATAATGATAATATAATATAATATATATATATATATTTATTTATTTATTTATTTATTTCATAGTGGGTACCCAATTTATAAATGATAATTTAAAAAAAATGTTGCCATTAAAAAATAGGTTAATCATAAAATGTCGGAATTTGTTTCTTATTCTTTAAAAATTAAATAATGAGTATATGTATAAAAAGAAAAAAAAAAAAAAAAAAAAAAACATATATGTAATAGATTTTATTTTTGTGTATAATAATATGAATACTACACAAGCATGTAAATATATAAATAAATAAATAAATATATATATATATATATATTTATATTTATCCTTTGTGTTAAAAATAAAAGGCGTCATTTATATACAATTTACTAAGTTCATAGGATATATTAGAAGGCGGGAATATACCTATATCGGTATAGAAAAGTGTAATAAAATCAGGAGATACAAATTCATATAAATTATTAATATTATTTGTTACAGTTTGTGTACAAAATGTATAAAAATCGTTTGAACATTTACTTTTATCCATTTTTAAAAATTTATATGCTTGACATGTTACATAAAATGGTTTTTTATATAATAAACATAATTCGGATATTAATTTAATACCCTTTTTATTAATTATTCCTCCATTGTCTGTAACTATTTCTGATCCTATCAAAACGAAATCTATTTTATTTATTATATCTTTTACTTGTGTTAAATCTATCTTTGTTATATTTATATTTTCCTTATTTAATTCTTCTAAAAAATTCTCATCAAATTTTTTTTCTTTTTCTTCATAATTTAAATTTACCTGACTTGTGCAGGTAAAATAAATGGAAACTTGTTTATTTTGATTTTTAATAACATCCATAATTAAAGATTTAACGCAATCTGAGTTACTGTGCGTTAGTATAGTAGTATGTTTATTAAGGAACATAATATTGCTACTACTTCCGATAGTATCAAGACTTTTTTGTAGACTTGCTGAGAATTCATCTGCGTTATTTTCTATCACATTTTTAAGGACATGAAAGTTCTTTAAAAAAATAAAAATAAAAATAAAATATACGATATGTGATATGATATATGTGATATGTGATATGATATATATGATATGTGATATGATATATATGATATGTGATATGATATATGTAATATGTTATATGTTATATGTAATATATAATATGTTATATGTAATATATTATATGTAATATATTATATGTAATATATTATATATAATGTGTAATATACATCATATATATTATTAACATGTAGTACTATATATGAAAACAAATTTTTTTAATATTTACATTTTCATTGTGTGTGTATTTTTTTACAACAAAGTGATGATATATATCACACGAAGAAATTATTGAATATATAGTCATTCTTTTGGAATGTGGGACTGATATAATATCTTGTTGTGTTTGATTATTATTAATAAAATTATTTAATTTACATTTTGCTTCATTAATATTGATAAATAATTCAAAGTTCGTTTCCGATATGCTATTTTTTAAGACACTGAAATTTATATATTAAAGAGAAAACAACACATGTGTACATAAAAATATGTGATAAATTAAAAAATATATATATATATATATATATATATATATTTATATATACACAATTTTTTCCTTTTTTTTTTTTTTTATACTCGGATATCGATTTTATGGCTGCTATATGCATTTCTTCCTTTTCCTCAAAATAATACCTTCTGAAATTACGTACCACTATAAGGAGGAAATAAAAAAAAAAATATATATATATATATATATATATAAATGAATTTATTTATATTTCCCTGTGAATGATATATACTAAGCATGTATATATTATTTTATTACAAAAAAACTTTAAATTAACATACACATATATATATATATATATATAATATCGTCATACCATCATGCTCTTCTTGTAAGTCCTTCTGTTTCGTGTTATCATAACATTCCATTTTAAAGAAAATATTTTATCATTATTTTTTTGTACTCCTTAAATATATGTAAAGGAAGAAAACAAAAAAAAAAAAAAAAAAAAAAAAAATAAAATAATATTATTATCTTTATATGTTGTGTGATATTATTTTATTTATTATTTTTTTTTTTTTTTATGTATTAAATAAAAGAAGCATTATGATGATGATACACATCATAATATTTGAATATATATATATACACAAAAAAAAAAAAAAAAAAAAAAAATATATTGAAAGAGATATTATAATAGGTACCTTAATAAAAAAAAAAAAAAAAATTTAATTTAAAAGAATATTATAATGCCCGACCTAATAAAATATAGATTATATTATCTATTATATTTTTAATAGAGCACGTAAATAAAAATAATAAATGAATATACATATATATATATATATATATATATATATCATAAAAAATAATAAGAGAAAAAAAATGAAAGAATTAAAGTACATTTATATAATTTTAAGGTTTATTAAAAAAAAAAAAAAAAAAAAAAAAAAAAATGAATTAGAATTAGAATAATTTTTATATAACTCAATTTTATAATATATTAAATATATTGTGTATGTGTGAAGATATATAATATACAGGCAATGAATTATTATCATATATATGTTGCTAATATATGAATAGATGTAATTCTTTTTATTTTTTAAATGAATATAAGTTTTGATATATTCATAAAATAAATATATGTGTATTAAATTTTTATTATTAGACACTATATATATTTTTTTCTCTTTTCATAAAAGGTATAAATAAAAGTTGATTAATAAAAAAAAAAAAAAAAAAAAATTGTCTAAATTATAATGTTATGATTTTTTCTTTATTTTTATAATGAATATGTCTTAATAATAAAAAGGATGTTGCTTTTGTATTTTTTTTTTTTTTAAAATAATAATATGGTCAATGATTTATTTGCTAATTATAAATATAAATATATATTTATAGATACATATATTTATTTATATGTTAATTATAGTTGTTGTTTAAAATATTTAATTTTAAAAAAATAAAATTACAAATGTAACAATTAAAAAATTAAAAATATATCAAATATATGAGATCAATTAAAAATAATAATCAAATAAAAAAAATAATAAAAAGTTCAAAGTAGGTGTAAAGTAAAAATTTTTGAATATGTGAATATATCATTAGGTGACTTATGTGTAGGATCCTCTATTTCATAATGTTATAATATAATATATTATATGTTCACATGTTGATAAATTTATATGTTCACATGTTGATAAGTTTATGTGCTCACAGGATGATAAGTTTATATGTTCACAGGATGATAAGTTTATATGTTCACATGTTGATAAGTTTATATGTTCACATGTTGATAAAAGTTTATGTGCTCACATGTTGATAAATTTATATGTTCACATGTTGATAAAAGTTTATGTGCCCACATGTTGATAAGTTTATATGTTCACATTTTTTATATCATTTATTTATTTATTTATTTATTTATTATTATTATTATTATATTTTGTTGGTGTAGGCTCCTATTATTCCAAGGTTATATCATCAATTTGCATGTCTGTAGAAAATTTAGTTATTTCAGATGAATCCGATTTTTGAGATGATATATAATCAGTGGATGGGTATGAATAATACTTTTGAGTAAGTGAATTATAATGTTGTAAACTTTTTTTTTCGGAAGGGTTTGGTAGAATATATAAGAAGAAAATAGGAATTATATTTGTAAGGCAACATATAATTATCATATAAGGTAAATTAGTAAAATTAGTTGATGTGATATTTAATGAATATGTTAAAAGAGATGAAAGGAAGGAACTAATAATAGATGCAAAATTATTAGATGATAATAATAAAGAATATATTGTGGATTCAAAACCTTCAGGTATGAGTCTTGAACATAATACTAAAATAGGCATGGTTTGGAATTCTCCTATAAATTCTATAAGTACAGTATCTGTAATAAAAAATAAGGTATTTGGTATGAATAAAAAATTATTTAATTTCTTGATTACAACTAAGGGTAATAAACAAAAAGGCGTAATAATAATTGTAGAGTATAATAATAATTTCTTTATATCTATTTTTGTAAAGAAAAGCATATATGATATAATAGATATGAAGCTAGCTAATGATTGAAACATTGCCATTTTTCCTAATAATCTGGAACTAAATTTTAATTCGTTAGTTATATAAAAAAAAAGTGTATTTCCACATGATGGTGTTGACATCATTATAAATATGAATATAACAAAATTTTTTATATATGATAATTTTATTATTCCATAAATACATTTTATTTGTTCTTTGATAGATGATTTTTTATAATTTTTTTTTTCAATTATAAAAAAACCTGATGTAAATACACATATAGGTAAAAAGGAACCTATCAAAAATATGTGCTGCTTACTCATAAATAATAATAAATATCCTGATAAATAAGACATTATAGCAAAACTTAATTTTCTGAAAGCAAAAAAGAGAGAGACATTTTTGGCAGAAGAAATTATTGAACAATTTCTATTAGATTCTACTACTTGAGCTTCTCCAATGACATTACAAAGTGAGCTTCCAAAAAAATATATAAACAATAAAAATATGGTTATAAATAAATTATTATGAGTAATTAAACCTAGACATATCAATGATATTATACATAAAAAAGAGCCTAATAATAAATAATATTTTCTTCGATATCCGAAGATTGGATAATTGTCTGATATTACAGCCCATATGAGTTTAACTGACCAAGGAATTTTTATGAAGCACATAACGATGCTAAGAGAAGCTATAAAGGTGATCATTAAAAGGATAAAAAAAAAAAAAAAAAAAAAAAAAAAATAAATAAAACGAAATGAAATGAAATATATTCATATATTTAAGATGATTTTTAGTTTACCTGGGTGTAAATGATAATTATCTTTGAACAGATATATAATGGAAAGATTACACAAAACTTCTACTCCTTGTAACATAGCTAAGAAGAGGAAAAGAAAAAAAAAAATAAAAAAATAAAATAATAAAAAAATAAAAAAATAAAATAATAAAATAATAAAAAAATAAAAAAATAAAATAATAAAATAATAAAATAATAAAAATTCAGAGAGGGGTTATAACATGTATATATTATATTATATTATATCATATTATTTTTTTTAACCTATTAAACTGGATGAGATTTTATTGAATATGATATAGGGATTAGCCTTGTTGTCGTCATTTATTTCTTTTTCTATGAGTTGACAGTTTTCATTTATAGAAATATAAGAAGAGACTATAAATATAAAAAAGAAATATAAAAGAAAATATAATTTCTATTAAAAGTAATATGTCTGCTTTGATTAATTTATGATTTAATATATATTTTCTAATAAAAATATTAATAAAATGGGAACTATGAAAAAAAAATTCAAGGCGACTGCATGAATATAAACATATATATATATATATATATATATATATATATATAATATATATATTTTTTTTTATTTGTACTCGTTTCCGTGCTACACGTTTCATAGTTCTCTTTTTTATCCTTAATGCTGAAGTCGTCATATTCCATTGTATAGATAAAAAGTTATACAAAAATAAAAATTAATGTATTCAAATAAAAATAAAAAAAATATATATATATATATACATACATATATATTCTAAGTACAGATTTAATATTCATTGTGTAGTTGTGAATATTAATTTTCCACTTTTTGACCATTAACAAAAATGTGTGTATACAAGTAGAATATAATACTTTTTATAACTTTTTGACGTTCTGTCTTTTTTTTAAATATCAACAACTAAATGTTATATATATGTACATATTATACAATAATTATATCATTTTAACTTTTTAAAATATCTAATATTTATAAAATGGTAAAAAGTATTATAATTCTAAATAAATGTACACACATATATATATATAATATATATTTTTTTTTTTTTTTTTTTGTGTTGTAAAAATATTATATCATTCTAATGAAATCTATGCTATATAAGGTTAATAAAAATTAATTAATCAAAAGGATAATAAATATATGCATATAATAACAAGAAAAAAAATAATAAAATAAAATAAAAAAAAAAAAAAGGAACCACAAAAATGCAGTAAAAATATAATTAAGAAAAAAATAAAAAATAAATTAACATATATATATATATATATATATATATATATATATATTATTTAAATTTTCACATAATACTTGAATTATTTTATCTTGTTGAAATTTTATATTTATTATGCATATAAATGTGTATATCTTTATGATATATATAAAATATAGGTGTAAAAATATAATATATATATATATATATATATATTTATTTATTTATTTATTTTTAATTCCTTTTTGAATTAAAGCATAAAAGAGATGTTAGTATATACATATATTTAATATAGTTCTTTTATGACGATTTATTTTTTAGACATCTTCATAATAAAATGAATTTACAGAGCGTGTCTATTTTTTAAAGAAATATATATATATATCACTATATATATTTTTATTTATTTTTATTTATTTTTATTTATTTTTATATTACCCTATATGGTAAATAAAAATATCAAATTAAAAAAAAAAAAAAAAAAAAAAAAAAAAAAATTAACCACTCTTGAATTTTATATAAATGAGAAAAAAAAAATATACATACACACATATAAAAAAGTTTATAATGTGTGTACTTATATGTTTTTTAAATATTTCATAATATAATTATATATATATTATATTATATTAATGTGTTATTTAGAAAGAGTGAAGAAAGTATTGAAGATACGGATAAAGTCTTTGAAAGCGAAAAAGATATAATGCTAGAAAAAAAAGAAATAGATGAGAATATTTTAAATAATTATGATATCATTAATATGGATGATGTAGAAAATATGGAGAAAGAGGGATATGCGTTAAATAAGAAACATGAAGAAATGGAGAGTAATGTATGTTCTGTTTCTAGTGATAAGTATAATGTAGAGAATGTAATAAATTTAAAAAAAAAAAAGGATGAGGATACCGATTCTTCATACTATAAAAAAACATTAGATGAAATATATGACACAAGTGATATATCAACAGATGAAATATTGAGCAATTATAATAGTAG
Organism: Plasmodium blacklocki (nom. inval.); assembly: GCA_900097035.1. NCBI lineage: Eukaryota > Apicomplexa > Aconoidasida > Haemosporida > Plasmodiidae > Plasmodium > Plasmodium blacklocki (nom. inval.). The sequence continues at coordinate 1,170,121 of LT969557.1, forward strand.
TGAAGGTAATGATAGCGATAATAATATTCAGATGAAGATGATAAATGATACTTGTTTAAATGAAGATAATACATATTGTCTTGAATGGCGTAATGATATTATAAATGCATTATCTGAAGAAATAAAGAAAAAAGAAAAATTGTTAGAAGATGAAAATAAAGATATAATTAATATGAAAAATCGTTATTTGAAGTTAGAAAAATATGTAAATATTAAAAAAAAGAAAATAATAAATATTAAAAAGAATATTGAAGAAAAGAAAAGAATTGAGTTAGATCAAAAGGAGATATATAAATGTTTACAAGTTAAAAATATGTTTTTAAAAAAAGAAAATGAAAAAATAAAATTAGAAAGAGAAAAGAATAATAAGAAAATTATTGACACACAAAATAATATAACAACATGTGAAAAAAATATAGAAGATATTAAAAAAGAATTAATCTTTAAAGAAAACGAATTAAATAATTTTATAAATAAAATAAGAATTATTCAACAAGAAGAATATGAAATAGAAAAAATAAAATTATCAAAAGATAAAGAAATACAAAATATATCATATAATTTAGAAAAATATAATAACGAAAAAATAGAAGAAGAAAAAAAATATGAACAAGTGAAAATGAATAATATGAAATTTAATATAGAACTTAAATCAATAATACAAGAATATTATGATATAAAAAAAGACATTAAAAATATTTCAAATAAATATCAATGTATTATAGATATGATCAAATGTAGAGATAAAACTATATATAAATTTGAAAAAGATTATACAAAAACAATAAATAAAGAAAAACAATTACAAAATAAATGTCTACATAAAGAAAATCTTATAAATATAGAAAAAGATAAAAATATTATTTTAAATAATGAAATTAAAAAATTTCAATTTAATATAAATAAAATAAGAAAAGAATTAAATGATAAACAAATAACATATGATAAAACTATTATAGATCGAGATAATTTAAATAAAGAATATGAATATGAAGTTTTAGAAATCAAAGAAAAATTACAAGAAGAAAAGAAAAGTTTAGAAAACACATTACAACATTTAAATGATACTTATATAACAATGTCAAATAATTATGAAGAATCAAAAAATGAATATCAAAAAGAACAATTAAATAATATTGAAAAAAATGATTTAATAAAATCTAGTGAACATATTTTAGTTCAACTACAAAATAAATTACAAAAATTGTTAGATGAAATTAAAAATCTAGATCTAGAAAAATTCCAACTAACTCAAACTTTACAAATAATAAAAAGTGATTATATGACATTAGAAGCAGATGTTTTAGGTACACAGATCAAAATTAAACAAATAAAGAGCAATATCAAAAAAACAGAAAAAGAATTAGAAAGACAAAAAGAAATGTTATACAAATTTGATTTCCAGACTCAAGTTCTAACAAAAAAAATAAACATGATCTCAGGTATTAGTACATTTGAAAAAAAAAAAGAAAACCAGAAAAAAATCCTATTATTAGAAAAAGAATTATACAAAAATGAAGATATATATAATACATTAAATAATGAAATGAAAAGAATTAATATAGAAATAAAAAATATTAAAATATATCAAAATGAATTACAAGAACAAAAAGTTAATTATAAAAATTTATATGAAAAATTACAATTGGAAATTAAATCTTTGGAAAGTACAATAAATAATGAAATAAAAGAAAAAGAAAATATTATGCTTATTGAATTAAATTTAAAAATTGAATTAGATAAACTAAAATCAACTTTTTCAAAACATGTAGATAATTTAAATTTATGTAAAAAGGAAAAAAAAGAAAATATGAATAATGTGAAATTATGTGAACAAGATATGAATGCACATATTGAATCTTTAAAAGTTATCATAAAAAATATTAATGATGAAATACATAAATTAAATATACAACTTTATGAAAAAAAAAATAAATGTAATAATCTACAACTAAAATTAAATAGTATTATCATATGTAACCAAAAAAATATCTCTCCTAATGAAAATCAACATATATATTATAAAATGAAAATTGATCAAGATATTATTAATTTAAAAGATCAATTAAAAAAAATAGATGAACAAATAGACAAAGAAAATATGGAAACTAGAAATTTTCAAAGAACCTTAGATGATATCCTACAAACAAATAAAGAATTCAATGATAATATTAAATCGATAGATCCCCAATATAAAATATTATTAAAAAAAAAAAATAAATTAAATAAAAAATGGGAACAAATAAATGACCACATAAATAATCTAGAAACAAATATAAACGATTATAATAAAAAAATAAAAGAAGGAGATTCCCAACTCAACAATATACAATTACAGTGTGAAAATATTGAAGAAAAAATTAATAAAATTAAAGAAAATAATTTAAAGATAGAAAATAATATAAATGATCTATTTATTAAAATTGAAAGAGCATCCAACCAATTGAAAAAAAATTTAGCACCTACTACCAATCTGATGAAATTAAAAAATAAGCAAATAAAAGACGATGAAAATAACTTATCAGAAAATAACAACAACAACAATAATAATAACAATAATAATAATAATAATATTAATAATAATATTAATAATAATGTTAATATTAATAATGAACCAGTTCCTTTGGAAAAACAAATTTTTAAACAAATACAAATGGAATCATTAAAAGAAAAATTATCTCTACTTATGGAATGCTTTAAAACCAATATTGATAATGTAATTATTAAGGAAGTATTTAACCTTATAGAAACAACAGAATAGTTGAATTTTTTTTTTTTTTTTTTTAATTATGTCATATACTTGAGTTGATATTAAAATGCCAAAACGAATATAAATATAGGTGTCTATTTTTTTTTTTTTTTTTTTCATATATTCTTTAAATTGACTAGTCATATAATTTTCATTTCCTCAATGTAAATGGTAAATAAAAATAGCATAATTTTATTGATATATTTATAAAAGGTATATTAGTTTTTTTTTCTTCTTTTTAATTGCATTACATTGTATTATTACTATAATTATTTTTATAATTATTATTATAATTATTATTTTATTATTATTTTTATTTTTTTTTTTTTGTTTTATTATTGTCTTGTATAATTTTTTCGAATAGCTATTTATAACCAAATTTGCCTGAACAGGCAAGGTGATTTTTTCCTTTTTTTTTTTTTATTTGATATTTTTTATAAATTATTAAATTTGATGAATTATTTGAAAAAAAGAAAAAATTAAAGATAAATGAATAGATAAATATAAATGTATGTATATTATATATATATATATATATATATATATATATATAACAAAAAAACAACCAAAAAATACATATATATATATGTGTGTGTGTATATATATACTATGAAATGTATGTAAAAGATTATGTGTAATATTCATATGTACATATAATGAAATATATTTGAAAAGCATACGCAGATAAGGAAAATGAAAAGGAAAAGAAATAAATGAAATATTAAAGGGAAAACAAAAAAAAAAAAAAAATGCAAGAAAAATATATGTAACATATTATATAAAATATATAATATATAAAACAATACACACACAATATATTATATATGATATATGATATGTTATATATGATGTATTATATATGATGCATTATATATGATATATTATATACCATATCAAAAATATATTATAATAATAATAATTAAAAAAAAAAAAATAGCACACATTTTAATTTTATGTTTCAATTTTATAAGATTTAATTTAACAAGTTAATTAAAATGAACGAAAAAAAAAAGAATGTTGCATATGAAATGTGATTAATTAAACTTGCAGCCTTTGCATTTGGTCCTTCAAAAGTATTTTGTACTCCAACTGATAATGTAGCTATGTCCACATTATTATTTATTATGTCTTCTGTTTTTTCACCAGATAAATCAGTTACTACAGCAATTAAAGGTGTACTACTATTATTTGAGTTGTTATTTTTATTGGTTGCATCATTTTTGTCTTTATTGTTTTGTGGATTTGTAACTTCTAATGCTGATAAATTTGTTTTTGAATATTTCATTTTTAATTTACTTTCTTCCATTTCTTTTAATTCTTGTAATTTCATTTTTTCATAAATCAAAACATATTTCGTAGAGAAGTTATTAACTAATTCATTTTCTTCTGACAAAATATTAGTATCATTAGTTGGTACTAATTGATCATTAATTAATGCCTTCTTACAATAAGCTTTTGCATCTCTTGATGGGGAAGGGGTCATTAGCATGAAGGATTGTATGACTGTTAATATTACTGTTTGTGGTTTTAGTAATAAACGAACTATAAGAATATCATCATTTAAATCGAAAAAACTATTTTCTAGAAGTTTTCTGATACCTTCTTCATCTATTTTTGTGGTAGGTTCATTATTTTCAAATTTAACAATATGTAAATTTTTTATCAAATCTTTTAATAATCTTATTATATCTTTTGGTTTTTCTGGATTAATGGAGTATAAAGGATTGTACAAAATATTATTTGTGTGCGTTGCAGTTGTGTGGTTGTTATTTTGTACATGTTTGCCGTTTTTATTTTCCTGTATGTTATTATTATTATTATTGTTATTGTTATTGTTATTGTTGTTGTTATTATTATTTACTTGTTGATTATTATTGTTGTTATTGTTATTATTATTTACTTGTTGATTATTATTGTTGTTATTATTATTTACTTGTTGATTATTATTATTGTTATTATTATTATTTACTTGTTGATTATTATTATTGTTATTATTATTATTATTTACTTGTTGATTATTATTATTGTTATTATTATTATTATTATTTACTTGTTTATTATTATTATTATTATTATTTTTATTAATGTTATTATTATTTTGTTGCTGATTTTTAGTCTTGTCATCACTGTTTACGTTTTGGTTTACAATTTTTATTTCCTTAGATTGGATAAATGAAGATACACCATGTTTTGTATAATGCTTATAAGCATTAAGCTTATTAAGTATATCTTCATTATTTAATACTTCACCTTTTGATTGTGCATTAATTTTATTTACCATATCTTTAGTTCTATATTTAGTCAAATTTTCATGAATTTTAATTAACCTTTCAATCATTCCATCTTTTTCTAATAAGCTTTGAATAAAATATGGGAAAAAATAATAATAATCTGAAAACGCTTTATAAGCTTCATTTAATAATTCTTCATTATTAATTTTTAAGATTCCTAGATTTTCAAATTCTAAGCTTTTACTAATAAGTGGTGATTTATTACCATTCCTTAATTCACACAAAATACCAGCTATTAAGAATTCTCTTTTTTTTAAAACATTAACCATTTTATCTGACCATAATTTTTGTGTTAATTCAGTAATA
>LT969557.1:1182966-1185466 GCA_900097035.1 Plasmodium blacklocki (nom. inval.)
ATTACTTTAGGTTTAAAAGAAATACATAATAAAATAAAAAAATTAGATAACTTATTAAAAGATTGCGTTACTACTTTTTTTAAACAATATATAATAAATTATGAAAGGAAAAGCAATATAAATTTATTATCATTTTTTAAATATAATTTTAAAAAAGCATATATTTTAGAAATGTTAGAGAAATATGATGAAAGCATGAAAATATATGTAAATTTATGTAAGGTATTTTATGAACATATTGGTGACAACGTTTTTTCGGATTTATTACAATATTTTCATTATGTGATATTTTTTAATTGTGTAAGTATACGTATGATATATATATATTTATATTTTAAAGATATAAAGAAAAGTATACATCATATATATACACATAATAAGATAATTGAATTAACATTAATTAAAAATGAACATATGTTGAATGAGGAAAATCAAATGTTTGTTGAAGATTTTTTTAATATATTTAATATATATAATGAAAAGAAAGAAAATAGATTTTTTGTAAATCAGATAAAATATAGAAAAAATGATGATATTCATAATAATAATTTTTATTATGATGATGAAGAGAAATTATTATTATCATATATAAATAAATTAAAAGAAAAGAATTTAGATATATTATTATTATTATATAATAAAATATTAAAAGAATATTTATATTATAATTTACTTTCATGTGTATATTTTTATTTTTATCGAATTATTAAAAACTTTCAAATATATATACAAGATATAGTATTATATGGTATATATTGTTGTTTTTTTATATATAACAAAATAAAAGCTCTTAAAAAAAAAAACAATCTTATAGAGAATTTCCCATATTCATATATAATATATTTTAAGATGGATAGTATATCATTTTTATATGATTTTATTTTAAATTTTTTGATTGAATTATTTCGTATAATAAAGATAAACGAAATAAATAGCTTATCGTTAATAATTTTATATTTTGTATGTACTATATATTATGAACAGAAAAAATATTTGTTTTGTGCCTTCTTACTTTTGCAATTTTTTACTCACCAAAAGGATGATTTTATATTAAATTGGCTGGATGTGCAATATTTAAAAGATGAGAAATACGATGAGGGGACATTTATGTGTAGTCTCAGGAGGTTGAAGGGGGATATTGAATGTATAAAGAGAAGGTACGATTTTAAAAGGAATAATAATATGTGTCAAATGAGCACAAACACATACACATAAACACACACACAAACACGCATATATATATATATATATATATATATATATATATATATGTTACATATACATATATTTCTTCACACATATATATACATATACTTTTACCTTTAGGAATAATGTCGCTTATGAACCCTTGGTATACCTACTTTTAAATTCATTAGGTTTTTTGCTATATCATGAGAATATAAAAATGGATGTGGACGATAATCTGAAGGAGTTGCAATTTTTTAATGTTGATAAGAAAGAATATGAAATATTATTTGTTGAAATATGTTTTGTTTACTTGAATATATTAATTAAAAATAAGAAAAATAACGAGAAAGAAGATTTTATAAAATTTTTGAGGAATTATTTTGATATGGTGAATTATAATTTATATATGAATAAGGATATTAATTTATATCTTTATAATATAAATGTAGATATGTTTTATGTTTTTTTGGAGAGTGATAATAATAATAATAATAATAATAATAGTAATAATAATAATAATGGTAATAATAGTAATAATAATTTGTATGCCTTTTTAGAAATAAAAGATAAATATTTAAATGAACATGATTTTAGTAATTTTATATTTTTACCTTTTTTTGTTATTTCAATAAATGATGAAAAAAAATATTTTACATATGAAAATGATGATACATTTGAAGATAAGACTTTTTTCTTTTGTATTGATACAAATGAAGATGACATGATTGATAAACTTAATTTGGAGATACAGAATGTTAAGAATAGAAAAATAAATGATAACATACAAAATAATGATCCTGATGTATGTAAATTTATGGATAGAAAAAAAAAAAGTGTTGTAAGCTTTATTATTTCAGAATGGAAGAATGAAATGAATGTTGATTATGTTGAATTATATCTTTTTATATTTAAAAAAATCATAAGAATTCGTGTTGATCAAATATATGTTTATCATTGTAAGAAGAAGTACATGGAATTATATAATGATGGGAAAGAGAATATGGGTATTAAAAATCAATATGACGACAATCTTATTGTTAACAATGTTGATGTTAATAGTATGTATGATAACTCATGTAAGGACAAAACTCATGATAGTAATATTAATAATAATAATAATAATAATAATAATAATATAAATTATAAGAAAGAAATAAATGAGTTTGACGACAAATGTTCTTTTGGACATATCCTAAACACATTTAATAAAAATGATATAAATAGTGTGGAAGAAAAAAAAATCTTCCCAATAAAAAATATGAATTCCTTAAGAAAAAATAAATTTGATTATTATAAGTTAAAGGATGGAATA
>LT969557.1:1190466-1197045 GCA_900097035.1 Plasmodium blacklocki (nom. inval.)
GGTAAATTTCTATACAATAATTAATGAATAGAAATATGCTTATAAAATGTATTTATTATATATATATTATTTATTTATTTATTTAAATTTTTATATTTTTTTAGTTTAAAAAATCAGCAGAAAACCCTATGAATCAAAAGGAATAAATAATTTGTTTTTAATATATAATGAATATTTGTGGGGAATAAAATATTATTACATATATAAAATAAAAATTTTTATTTTATATATATTATGATGTTATTATATTATATATATATATATATATATATATATATATATATATGTATATATAATTATATATGCATATTCTTAATTTTTATACTTAAAAATTTTCACCTGTTGATGGATAATATTCAAATGTTATCATCTTTTAAGTTTTTTTTTCTTTTTTTTTTTTTTTTTTTTTTTTTTTTTTTTGTTTTCGAAGAAATATATATATTATATATATATATATATATAATATTATTTGATTTAAATTTTTTTTTCTTTTTTTCATTTTGTGTAAAAACGTTTAACTTTATTATTAATTTAATTATGAATGATTTATAACTTGACATAATTTTGTAATAAGAATAATATAATATATATAATAATATATTATTTAATTTGAATAATAAATATAATTTTGTAGAAATACTAACATTAAAGAATATAGATAAGCATTATAATTTTATACTAAAATAAGGGAATATATTTAATATATCTATATATATATATATATATATATGTATAATTAATTTTTTATGTACTATTTGAATAGGGATATATATCATTGTAGAACTGATCAAAAAAAAAAAATAAAAATAAGAGATTATAATATATATATATATATATATATATTTTATTATTTACATATTTATATGTTTTCTATCCTGGAAGATATATATTTCGATTGAATTAAATTATTTTCTCAATGGAAAGAATATTATCTTCTATAGGAAAATTAAGTGTTGTAGCAGGGGGCCTAAGTTTAATTCCATATACATTTATATATGATGTAGATGGAGGCGAACGATGTGTGATGTTTAATCGTTTTGGAGGTGTGAGTGAAAATACGTTTGGTGAGGGGAGTCATTTTTATGTGCCTTGGTTTCAAACACCATATATATATGATATAAAAATGAAACCTAAAGTAATAAATACCACAACAGGTACTCGAGATTTACAAATAGTAACAATAAGTTTAAGATTATTATTTAGACCTCATACACAACATTTACCATATTTGCATAGTACCTTAGGACCTGATTATGATGAAAGAGTTTTACCTTCTATTGGAAATGAAGTACTTAAGGCTGTTGTGGCAAAATATAATGCAGAATCTTTATTAACACAAAGAGATAAAATTTCAAAAGAAATACGAGAAAGTATAACAGCAAGAGCTAAACATTTTAACATATTACTAGATGATGTAGCTATTACACATTTAAGTTATGGTAAAGAATTTGCTAAAGCTATTGAAGATAAACAAGTTGCTCAACAAGAAAGTGAAAGAGTAAAATTTATTGTAGCAAAAACGGAACAAGAAAAAATTGCTGCTGTTATTAAAGCGCAAGGTGAAGCAGAAGCAGCAAAATTAATTTCATCAGCTGTTAAAGAATATGGTAAAAGTTTAATAGAAATAAGGAAATTAGAAGCTGCTAGAGAAATTGCTGAAAATTTAAGTAAATCAAAAAATGTAACTTATTTTCCTTCCAATTCAAATATTTTGTTAAATCCTAGGGATTTTTAAAAAAACACAAGAAAAGCACAAAAAATATAAGGCTTACATGATATGTATTATATATATATATATATATATATATATATATATATATATTTATGTTATGAATGTATATTTTAAATAATTAATTTAATTTTTTTTTTTTTTTTTTTTTTTTGGAATTTATCCATATAATTTTCAACTAATTCATTTTAATATATGCCTATATATGTATATGTGACAAAATTTTAAAAATATATCTTTTAATTAAAGACCAAACTTTTTTTTTTAATTATTATACATATATATATATATATATATATATGTATATAATATGACAAGTAGTTAATGATTATTTCAATATATTTTTGGAGCATTCATAAATCGTATAAAAATATTCATATTACATTTATGTTTTTTTTTTTTTTTTTTCTATTTTTTTTTTTTTTGAAGTCTTGATAATACAACAGATATGTGACATGTACACCAAATGAATAAAACATATATAATATATATATATATATATATATATATATATATTTTAATATAACATGTTGATAAAAAGGGTATATTTTATTTTATTTAAAAAATATGTAACTATGAAAAAAAATAAATATTAATAAAGTCAAATATAATTCTTTTAATTTTTTTTAAATAATAATAAAAAGAACTATATTAAAATCTATGTTAATTCTGACGTGTGCAATATATTATATGTAGTTGATATATAATATTTTAGAGTCATTAAAAAAATATATATAATATTATATAGTTGAAGAAAATAAGTATATATATATATATATATATATATTTGAGAAAAATATAATATGCGATTTTATGATGAGAATCTTTCTGTGAATTTGAAATCATCAATGAAAAAAAAAAAAAAAAGAAGAAAAAAAATAAATATATGAATATAAATATATATAAATAAAGAAATATATATATAATATATATATTATAAATATATATATATATATATATATATATATATATATATTTCAGTTCAGAATATAAGATTTAATTAATATTAATGATATAAATTTTTTTTTTTTTTTTTTTTTTTTTTGTATTGAGAAAATATATATGTAAAAAAAGAGAATAATAAAAAAATATTTATATTTGTATATATAAAAAGGTTGAACATATAAGTTTCCTAAATATGAGTTCTATAAATATTGAGTCATACTTAGAAAGTAAGAGAAATGTTCTAATAATATTATATATATATATATATATATATACATATTTTTTCTATATTTTTATTTTTTCAGATGAAATATTAGTAATAACAAATGATAGCCGAATATTTACAGGAAAATTAAAAGGCTTCGACCAGACTACAAATATAATTTTAGGAAATTGTCATGAGAGAATATATAAAGAATCACTAGAAAAAATAAGTTTGGGAGTATATATAATTAGAGGAGATACAGTGTAAAATAAAAAAAATATATAATAATAAATAAATATAAATATAAATACATATATATATATATATATATATATATATATATATATTGGTATTTACCTTTGTAGAACCCTTATTGGAGAAATTGACGAAGATGTTGATAAGAATATTTTGCATCAAAAAATTAAACCCCAAATGTTAAAGCCGGTAAATTAAAATATATGTATATATATTATTATATATATATATATATATATATGTAAATATATAAATATATATATATTTTTTTTTTAATATATTTTCAATTTAGATTGTACACTAAAGATTTGTCAGACATAAGCCTTTATAAACATATAAAGGTCGTTGTTTATTATTGAAAATTTTTTATTAATAAAGATAGTTAAAAAAAAATAAAATAAATTATATATAATGAATAAAATATTCTTAATTCACATAAAAAAAGAAGAAAAAAAAGAATGAATGAATGAATGAAAAATAAGTAAAAAGAAAAGAATGAAAGATTTATATAATTTAATTATGAAAAAAAAAAAAGAGAAAGAAAGGAAGAAATTTAAAAATAAAGGATTATATTCCTATCCACAACAAGATGGATACGAAGATGAACAACAATAATAATAATAATTAAGGTACCCATATATTACAACATATCAATAATTTTTCATTTTTCCAAATTATTTGTCTTGTAAAAATTTTTTTTTTTTTTTTTTTTTTATTATATATAAATATGTCTACATAGTAATAATGTACATACATATATACATACATACATATATATATATATATATATATATATATATATATACCATATATATGTATGTGCTCATGTTTATGTTTATATATTTCTAACTATATTTACGTTAAAAAAACAATTAATAACATATTTGTACTGTTCAGTTACCCTATTGCCTTGATGTACCATTGTCATATCTGCGATGTATGTATTCCCTAGTTCGTCATAAACTAGGTCAATTGAATATTTCTGTAAATTATTTTTATCATTTAGAAAATTGATTAGATCTTTTTTTTTTTTAAGAACATGATTTGAATTTGTGTTTGCAGTGAAATTTTCATTTGAATTTATATATGTGTTGTTTGTTGTAGTGTTATTTTTTAAGAAGAAACCATCTTGAAAAGAATTATGAAAAGATGTTGTAGGTTGTTCTTCTGTATTTGAATAAGATGATGGATAATATACTTTTGCACTGTCAGTAAGAAATACAGAAGAATTATTATTTTCATCTAATATATGATGATATTTATTATTTTGCTCTTCATATGTTATTTGATTAATTTTATTAATACAATATGTAATTGCATAATCATCATCTACAGATATATTATTGTACCAGAAAACACCAGAACCTTGTATAGGTTTAATAGATAAATTGTGACAAGGGAAAATGGTTTCTCCATCTTTATCAACATCATTCAAATATATTAGAAGTGTAGCTCTTCTAAATGATCCATCATGATGTAAATTAAAATAATTATTTTTTTCATATTTTACAATAGCTAAAGGTTCTAAATAACATAAAGGTATCTTTACCAAATTACAAATTGTATTTTCTAATTCGATTATATTTTCATCTTTTGTATATACTATTGAACTCTCTGCATTAATTTGATTCTCTTCAATAACAGATCTACTTCTTAGTGTATATAAAAATACAGTAGAACTGGTACGATTAATTGAATTGGTCAGTTTATAATTTTCCTGTTTATCATTCGAATATCCAATAGATGTTTTACTTCTTTTATATTTATTTGCACATAAGGACAATATTTTTTCGATTGTTTTTTTATCTACAATATTATATATTATACTCATATTTTGTGGATTTAATTGTATTTTAAAAAATACCTTTGTATTTTCGTCGTTTGTATAAGTATCATCAACTTCACTATCATTCATTTGATTCTCGTTACTTAAATATAATAGATATGAAGAATATTTTTTATAAAAATGTATATTCTTTTCATTTATTACTTTTTTAATGATTGTCTGCATATCATCACTATATTTTATTTCGTTATCATATAGATGAACACTAAAATCCTCCTTATCATTTTTTAAAAGTTCTTCATTTTTTTTCGAATTATCCAAGTTTGTAAATTCTCTTGTGCTTGAGCATTTTATTATTGTTTTTTTTACATCCATGTTTTTACGTTATATTTGAAGTGCTCATGAAAGCATTAGATCTTGTTCAATCAAATCTAATGCTGACAATATATATTAATATAAATATTAAAATAAATATATATGTATGTACAAATATATATATATATATGTATATGTATATGTATATGTATATGTATATATTAATATATATTACTCGTATGATACAATATTTATATTTGTAATATATATAATACATATAATAGTTAATAGTACTTAATATATATATATATATATATATGTGTGTGTGTATGTATGTGTGTAATATATATAATACATATAATACATATAATAAATAATTGTACTTGATATAATGTTATCATATTATTTAGATAATTTCTATTTCATTTCATTTTTTTTTTTTTTTATAAATTATATATAAAATATACAAATGTTTTAGAATTCATGACATGAATGTGTAATATTTTTTGTTTTTTTTTTTTTTTTTGTTTTTTGTTATATATTGTTATATATTGTTATATTTTTGTTATGTTTTTGTTATTTTTTTGTTATATTTTTGTTATTTTTTTGTTATGTTTTTGTTTGTATATTTTTCTCTCTCTCTCTCTTTCATTTTCTTTCTATCTTTCTCATTCTCTTTCCTCTTTTTGTTTTTGTTTTATTTTATTATTTATTTTTTATTATAATATTTTTCAGTGTGTACCTTTACTACTAGATAAATATATATGTATATATATGTTAATATCAGTTACACATTTTTTTTGCATTTTAATGTTTATAATATTTATTTATTTATTTATTTATTTATTCATTTATTCATTTATTTGTTTATTTATTTATTCATTTATTTGTTTATTTATTTATTCATTTATTCATTCATTTATTCATTTATTCATTCATTTATTTATTCATTTATTCATTCATTTATTTATTTTATTTATTTTTCTTTTTATTTCTCTTTAATTTATTTTATTTTTTTTTTTTTTTTGTTAAGATAAACTAAAAAAATTTGATATATCATCTGCATCTCTAGAGAACTGATCAAATTTATATTTTTTTTCTTTTCCCTCAACTATTATTGTACTTGCATAGTCATCAACATGAGCTAAGAAATCCTCGGTTACATCGTCATTAATATATATTTTTTTTTCAGTAGCATTAAAAAATGCTCTTTTTTTTGCCAAATTTTGATTTAGTGTTACTCTTTTAGTATTCATAAATTTATGAATTTTTTCATTTGTTTGTATGTGTTTGTTTAGCTGGTTATTTTGATAGTTGTGTTTTTGTGTAACACACATATTATTA
>LT969557.1:1226960-1240643 GCA_900097035.1 Plasmodium blacklocki (nom. inval.)
ATTGATAAATAGAATCAACACAATATGATAATGAAGAAAAACAGATTGTTATGGGTAATACACATAAGAATATAAATGGATTGAAGAAAAACATCAAATACATGGAAACTGAGAGAAGAGTGTATATTTAGGAAATCTATTTTATTCTAAACCCCAAGAATATTATTGGAAATTCTAAATATATATATATATATATATATATATATATAAATATAAGCCTTATATACGTATGAAATTTTTTTATACTATATACAAAACCCCTCATGTGTATAATATAGAAAACTTTTTTTATTTATATTTGGATAAAAGATTCTATGGAATATTAAATGTTATGAGATATGAAGAAAAATAATTTATATTTAAGAAATATTGCCCTTAGAAGTTTTGTCTTAATATTGTTTTGCCAAAACTTTTAATTTATTTTGATATTTCTGAAAGAATATAGTTTTAATCGTGTGTCTTAAAAGTATATAGTGTGTTAGTCATGTTTTTCAAAAGAATATAGGTTAGTTTTAATGTGCCTGAAAAGAAATAATACGATCAGTATTTTTTTGAGGATATAGTTTATTTTGATGTACTTTTGAGGATATAGTTTTTTTGATATTTTGGAAAGATTTAATATATGGTTTTTTCATAATTATATAAAGGCATTACATTATTCTGTGTTTCTTAGATTATATATTTTTTTTAGTGTTTTCAAGTTTTCATAATAATTTATGCATATATTTTTTTAGTTTTTTTTTGTTCATGGATTCATTCGTTGAACTCGTTTATAGTAAATGTTATTATATGTACAATAAAAAAAAAAAATAAAAAGTAAAAATATAAAAAATAATAAAAAAAAAAATAATAAAATAAAAAATAAAAAATAAAAAAATAAAAGTAAATTATTCATATACATTATGCTTTTTTTTCTTAATACATAGTCTTTTTTTTTTATACATAGTCTTTTTTGCTTATACATAGTCTTTTTACATATACATAGCTTTTTTTTCTTATACATAGTCTTCTTACATATACATAGACTTTTTTTCTTATACATAGTCTTTTTACATATACATAGTCTTTTTTTTTTATACATAGTCTCTTTTGCTTTTACACATAGTCTTTTTACATATACATAGCCTTTTTTTCTTATACATAGTCTTCTTACATATACATAGACTTTTTTTCTTATACATAGTCTTCTTACATATACATGGACTTTTTTTCTTATACATAGTGTTTTTACATATACATAGACTTTTTTTCTTATACATAGTCTTTTTACATATACATATACATATACCTTCTTCTTATTCTTATTCTTATTCTTTTTTCTTACTCTTATTCTTTTTTCTTACTCTTATACTTTTTTCATATAATATAATTTTTTTATTATATACTTTTCTTATTGCATACTTTTTTTATATATACTTTTCTTATTACATACTTTTTTTATATATACTTTTCTTATTACATACTTTTTTTATATATACTTTTCTTATTACATACTTTTTTTATTATTTATTTTTTTTATATGTGTTGTAATTTAAACGTGTTATAATTTATATGAATATATTTTATGGAAAGGGTTTATTAATATAAGAAAGCAAATCCGCTGAACTTAAGCATATTATTAAGCGGAAGAAAAGAAAATAACAATGATTCTTTTAGTAACGGCGAGTGAACAAAGAAAAGCTCAACATGGAAAATCCGACAGATGGCTACCCGCGATTTGTTGGAATTGTCAAGTTGAAAAACATTTCAAGAGTTCTTTTTTATAATATGATAATGAGATGAAGTAGATAGAAATGTCTCTCCATAGAGGGTGAAAGGCCCGTATTCTTAATCATAAAACCGATCTCTTGGAATGTTTTGTTTTGAGTCGTGTTCTTTGAGATTGGAACATCAATATGTGTGATACATTTCACATAAAGCTAAATATTTGTAAGAAACCGATAGTAAACAAGTACCGTGAGGGAAAGATGAAATAGTACTCAGGAATGAGCAATTAAATAGTACCTGAAATCGTTAAGATGGAACGGATTAAAAAAGGAAAAAAGTAACAACACATAGTAAATGAGAGATTTTGATGCGCGCAATAAAGAATGTAGTCCTGAAAAGGATGTAGATATTCAAGTATCAAAACAAAATTTTTCTTTTTTTAAAAAGAATTCTTTTGAAACTTTTGTTATAAAATTCATTTTTATTCTTATCCTTTTTTAGGTAAGATAAAAATGATACAAAAGTTGTCTTTCATAATATATATGTTCTTATTAAAAGAAACATCAGTGAATGAAAATAAATAATCGTAAAGCAAAATGACAGTAACAAGAAAAAAAAAAAAATTAAAAAAATTAATAAAATAAAATAATATAAAAATTAAAATGGAATAAAATAAAACAAAAGGTATAAAATAAAAGAATTAATTGAATTTCATTTCATTTTTTTTTTTTTTTTTTTTTCATTTTGTTTGATTCTATTCTATTCTATTTTAATTTTATTTTATTTTATTTTATTTTTTATTTTTTTTTTTTTTTTTTACTTATTGACTATTTTTCTAAACTAATGTGGAAAAATATAACTTGCTTTTTCTTTTTTTTTTTTTTCTTTTATGAAGGGAGAAAAAAAAAAAAAAAATATGAAAGATACATTTATTTAATTTACTGAGGATTGTCAAAATTATATTAATTGTACATGTTGTGAATAATATAATTTAAGATGTTTTTATAAAGTACTTTTTTAACCCACTCGTCTTGAAACACGGACCAAGGAGTCTAACAAATGTGCAAGTGTATATGATAAGAATAAACATAGTATAAAAATTTATACGCATAATTAATGTAACATATGTTTATTAATTGTAGATTTGTGGTGTTTTATTTTTTTATAATATACCCACAATGCATACAATACCGGTAAGCGATTATGCTTTATTGAGTAAGAGCATACTTGTTAGGACCCGAGAGGCTTTGAACTAAACGTGATGAGATTGAAGTCAGATTAAAATCTGATGGAGGATCGAGTTGATACTGACGTGCAAATCGTTCATTTCAATTGCGTTTAGGGGCGAAAGACTAATCGAAAAGCCTATTAGCTGGTTATTTTCGAAAGATCTCTTAGGATCGCTGGAGTTGATTATAATATAGTTTTACCTGGTAGAAATAATGATTAGAGGTTTCAGGGAAATGATAATTCCTTGACCTATAAATTCAAAGATTCAATAGGTAAAAAAATGGTGAAATAACTTTATTGTATTTCATTCATATTTAAAATAAGATAACTTCAAGTTGGCCAATTTTGGTAAGCAGAACTGGCGATGAGGGATGCTCCTAACGCTTGGATAAGGTGCCTAAATATTCGCTCATTAGATACCATTAAAAAGGTGTTGGTTTGTAATTACAGTAGGACGGTATTCATAGAAGTTGAAATCCGCTAAGAAGTGTGTAACAACTTACCTACCGAATAAACTCGCCCTGAAAATGGATGGCGCTAAAGCGGATTACCGATACCAAGCCATAAAAAAGAAAAAAAAAATTCAATATTTTTTTTTTAGATTCTTTTTATGAGTAGAAAATCGTGGGGTTTGTGTTGAAGCGAAATACGTGAGTTTTCGTGGAACATTTCCCTAGTGCAGATCTTGGTGGAAGTAGCAAATATTCTTATGAAAACTTTGAAGACTGAAGTGGAGAAGGGTTTTTTGTGAACTATGTTTGAGCAAAAGTTAGCCGTTCCTAAGAGACAGCTTAAAAGCTTTATAAAATGAGGTTATCTATTATATGAAAAGTATAGTAGTGTTTTTTCTCTTCTCGAAAGGGAAGCAGGTTGATATTCCTGCGCCAGAAGTAATAAGAATTAATTAATAGAGATGGTAACATATATATATAAATGAACTCCTTAACATAGGCCTTACGCTTGGAGTGCGTTATCTTTGCACTTTACCTTTATATCAAACCTTGGAAATCAATTTACTTGTAGAAAAGGTTCGATGAATTTACAATAAACAAATTATTTATAATATGTGTGGACCGGTACACATGATATATAAAAATTTTGTTTTGTAGTAATAGTAATTCGTTTTTTGTACGAATTATCCAAAGTGGTAAGGACTATCCATGAAAAAAGGAGGGAACACTAAATTAAATGGGAATGTGAAATACTATAAAAATATGAAAGGACAAAAAGAAATAAAAAGGAAAGAAAAAAAATATTAACCTTCAGCCTTTTTTTCTATTTTTTTTTTTTCTTTTTTCTTTCATATTTTTATAGTATTCTACATTAACCATTTTTTTTTTATATTCTTATTTACCATTATAATGAACGTACCAATAACCGCATCAGGTCTCCAAGGTTAGTAGCCTCTGGTTAAATAGAAAAACGTAGGTAAGGGAAGTAAGCAAATTAGATCCGTAACTTCGGGAAAAGGATTGGCTCTGATAACATAAATGCGAAGAAAAAAATAAAAAGAATTGTGGTTGAAAATAAAAATGTTAAGATGTTTATATATATTAGTTTTTCTTTTATTTTAAGATTAATTATTTATATATATATATATGTTAAAATGTTTTAGATTTCTTCTTCTATTCTTTTCTTCCTTTTTTTTTTTTTCTCTTCAATATTACATTTTTTTTTCTTATTATGATAAGCAATTATTATAATAAAATTATGTAATATTGTAACTGTGTTTTTTCAGAACTGAAACGGACAAGGGGAATCCGACTGTTTAATAAAAACATAGCATTGTGAAAAGCTATAACTGGTATTAACACAATGTGATTTCTGCCCAGTGCTTTGAATGTCAAGTTGATGAAAAATTCAATTAAGCGCAGGTAAACGGCGGGAGTAACTATGACTCTCTTAAGGTAGCCAAAATGTATGGTCAATAAAAAAGACCATCAGGAATGGATTAACGAGATTCCTACTGTCCCTACTTGCTATCTAGCGAAACCACAACCAAGGGAAAGGGCTTGGTAAAATCAGCGGGGAAAGAAGACCCTGTTGTGCTTTACTCTAGTCTGGCTTTGTAAAAAGATATAAGAGGTATAGCATAAGTGGTAGTAGAAATTGAAATAATGTTTTTACGTCAGTGAAATACCACTACTTTTAAAATTTTTTTACTAATCCATTTATGTAGTGAATGACTATTATATATATATATATATATTTATGTATATTCTAATATGATGACATTTTTTTCTTTATTTTATTTTATTTAATTTTTTAATATAAGTGTTTGTTTCTTTTTTTTTTTAAAAAGATCTACACAAAAAAAAAAAAAAAAAAAAATGAAATAAAATAAAGAAAAAAGTATTATCCTATTCTATTGAATTAAATAGATAGAATCTTTTTCTATATATTTATTCTATATTTTATGTGTATCACATTTAATGGAAACAGAGTCAGGTGGGGAGTTTGACTAAGGTGGTACATCTGTAAAAAATTAACGCAGATGTCCAAAGATAAGCTCAAGGAGAACAGAAATCTCTTGTAGACTAAAAGGGGAAAAGCTTGTTTGATTTCTATTTTCAGAAAGAATAGAAAACGTGAAAGCGTGGCCTATCGATCCTTTATATTTGCAAAATGACGTAAATTACTTACTACTGTGCATATAGAGGTATCTGAAAAGTTACCACAGGGATAACTTGCTTGTGGCTGCTTAGCGATATTAGCAACGTAGCTTTTTGTATTTTCGATTACGGCTCTTCCTATCATTGGGACGCAGAAGTCTCAAAGTGTCGGATTGTTCACCCGCTAATAGGGAACGTGAGCTGGGTTTAGACCGTCGTGAGACAGGTTAGTTTTACCCTACTGATGAATATTATTATATTTTATTATATATATATATATTATTGTGACAGTAATCCAACTTGGTACGAGAGGATTAGTTGGTTCAGACAATTGGTACAGCAATTGGTTGATAAGCCAGTGTTGCGAAGCTAAGTCTGTTGGATAATGACTGAACGCCTCTTAAGTCAGAACCCATACTGATTAAACAATAATATAATTGTATATTTTTGTTATAAGGTTGTGTTTTATTTTTTTTTATTGCTAATGTAAAAGAGAAATTTCATATATGCGTTAATCTATATATATTATGTATAGATTTTCATAAACATATAAATAATCCTCTAAAGAAGTATGTTTTTTTTTTTTTGTTTTTTTATAAACAAAAGAAAATATGTTCTTTTTATTGTAATTTAACAACAAAAATAGTATTAAGTAAATTGTAGACGACATTTTTAGCCTCAGAGTGCTGTAAACATGTGAGCAAACTTGTTTTGCGAACTGTTCAGGCTTATCTCTTGTGGTTTTAGCTTTTACAAAAAAATCTAGAAAATGAAAATATTGAAATTGTTGCAAATATACAATAAGTATATATATATATATGTATATGTAACAATTTTATTATTCATATATCAATTATTAATGTATCAATTTTTTTTTAACTTAATTTTTTTTTATTTCTTCATAGGCATATATAATTTGACAAATAGTACATATTAAATTATTTATTATCATATATATTGCATATGCCAAATATTCATCATATGCATACCTCATAGATCATAAATAAATAAATAAATATATATATATATATATATATATATATTATATTTTGGTTATGTTCTTATGAAAAGCTAAATAAATTATATATTTTATTTTTATTGAAGAAAACCTTTCTATTGTTTTCATAGAATTAAAAGGAATATATTAAGAACTTTTTTCATATAATGTATGTCTATCTATGTAATATTTTAATTTTCATTATAAAATATAGTTTTATATTTGTTTAACTTGATGCATAAAAATTTAATATATAATTATACATATTTAATTAAAAATTTGACAAATAAATAAAAAATGTTATTTATTATTTTATTTTATTTTATTTTTTTTATTATTTTCTAAATGGTCATAATATATATATATATATATATATATATATTAAAAATGATAACTTATATATATATATATATATATGTTTTCTATGTAGAACTTATTCCATGGATAAAATTTATAATCTACATCATTAATTATATAATATAAAAGTACATTATGTTAGGAATAAAAATTTTAAGTTAATACCATAAAGAATATACTTATATATTTTTATATAAATATTTTTTTATAATACAAAGGTGGGTTTTGTCTATTAAAAATTATATATTATCTTTATATGTATTTTTTCTGTAAATTTAGGGGATTATATTATATTATTATTATTATGAAGTGTATACGATTTAAATATATAAATAAATAAGTATATAAATATATATATATATAATTTTTGTATTATATAATATGAATATAATCACATGTTTATTCATTGATAATAATAATATAATTATGAACTTATTTATTTTATTTTATTCTTTTGGATATCATGGCTTCTAGTAAGAGTTTAGATTCACTGAATAAATTCTCCTCTTCTTCATAGGATAAGCATATAAAATTATTTTTCAATAAACTTTTGATAAAATAATGAAAGAGTTCCTCTTTTTCTGACACAATTATTTTATTGTCTCTGCTTAAATTTCGAATATTATCATAAATTTCTTTAAATATATATTTTTTAACATTTTCATACTTTGCAACTCTATAGTAATAACTATTAATTTTAAAAGGTTCTCCTGGTAACAATTCATATTCTTCATATAGTGAAGAATCTTTTAAATTGTAGAGTGTAAGAAATTCGTCATAACTTCTTGTCATTTTAAAATTTTCAAAAACATTCATGTTTTTTTTTTTATATGGTCCGATAGGATTATATTGATATTTTTTAAATGATGATAATGATATATTTTCACGATCTTCTAAAAAACTATATGATTCTTCTGTATCGTTTGAAAAAATATGATCCATGTAATAATCATCATTAACATATTCATAATCACTTGTGTTTTCATCACTGTTGTAATATAATTGGAGCTCACCAAGAGGAATATCTAAATCATCTTCTGAGTCACTATTGTATAACAATAATTCATCTACAGTATTACTATTAGTACTAAGACTATTTGATGAATCTTGGTTTTTTAGTTCATTTGAATTTGTTTTAATATTTTGTGTGAAGGTATCTATTTCATTTTCATTATTATGATGAGTATTATTATTATTATTATTATTATTTGTTTGTTGCTCTAACTTATTTTTCATTTCTTTTTTTAATTTTTGTTTTTTTAATTTTGAGATTTCTGTAATTATATCATTAAGGTCCATGGTGGAAGAAGGGTATATGTTAGTTGATCTCGTTAAATCAGAAAAATCTTTAACAGCTTCAATTATTTGATTCTCTTCTTCATCATCTATTAAATTTGGCACTTCCGTGGGGATTAAACCAAATATATCATTTGTATTATTATTATTATTATTTTTTATTAATGTATTCGTTCTTGTGGTATTATAAACAGTAGCATTAGTTTTTTTTTCGTTTTCGGAAGATAAGCCTAGATTCCAGGAATTTATAAGAAATAAAATTAAAAAGTAATAATAGATTACATACATATTCACTATAAAAAAATAAAAGAAATATAAAGATATATATATATATATATATATATATATATATATATATATATATATTAATAATTTAGGAATAACAAAGAGAGTTATAAATTTTTTATATCTTAAAAATATTACAATGGTATAAATTTTTATATTTTGGTTGCAGTTGTAAAAAAAAAAAAAATTCTACAGACAAATATGAAAATTTGTGGAGGTTTTACAGTTCATGTGTTTTAGTTTTATATTTTTATTTTATGTGTTTTTATTTTATTTTATTTTTATTTTTATTTTTTTTCTCTTCAAATTTTTCATAATTAAAAATATATATATATATATATATATATATATATATATATATATATAAAGAATATTTTTGTGAATATTTTATATATATTTTTTAAAAGATATATTCATATAATACATTGACACAACTGGACATATATATATTTAAATAAAAATTTCGTTATCTTAATTTCATTTTATTATTATTTTATTTTATAATATTATTGAAGAAATGTGAACATATTACGATTAAAAAGAGAAATATTTTATCACATGAAATTATCTACAAAAAATTATACAACATCATAAAATATATAAAATATATTATTTTATATATTATTATTTAATTTTTTTTTTTTTTTTTTTTTTTCCTTTCAATATATTATTACTGATATACATACATATTTTTTATGATTGCATGTTCTGACATTTCTTATTATGAACTTTAATTAATAACACAAGAAATGTGGACACATTAAACCAAAACAACACAAAAACTGTATACTTCAGAAAAAAAAAAAAAAAAAAAAAAAAAAAAAAACCTTTATTTTATAACTATTTTTTTATTGATAATACAAGGAAACGGTCCACATTGGTTTATTTATTAAAATGAATGAAGAAATAAAAAAAAAATGAACCTCTCTCCCTCCAGAACAAAAACACAAAAAAAAAGAAAATAACCATATAATTATTAATATTCTACATTGCTATATAATATATATAATATATAAATATTCATTGTTGGATAAAAAGAAGGAACACAAAAAAAAAAAAAAAAAATATAAAACTAATAGACCATGCAAAAGTAAAAGAAAAAAAAATTAAAATAAATAAATATATATATATATATATATATATATATATATATATATATATATAAATATAAAGATATAATATTAGGTTTAAAAAAAAATATATTTTAAAAAAATCTACAAAAAGATAAATCCAAAAAAATTAGAAAACACCCCAATTGGAAGATACATATTTTGAAATTAATTAAAAAAAAATGAAATAATAAATGATCTATATTATATAATATATATAACTTTGTAATTTATAACTTTCAAAATTAGTTATATCCATATTCTTACACATATATATATATATATATATATTTCTCTTTTTAGGATAAAAAATTAATGTTTTCTCAATTTCCTTTTAAAGAAAAATTTATCTTTTTTTTTTTTTTTTTTTTTTTTTTTTCTTTTATGTGAAATAGTATTATTTGTATGTTGTATTTTTATTAAATCATGTTTCAAATTTATAATAATGATACAAATAACAAAAAATAAAAAAAAAAAATAAAATTGTTAAATATAAAATAATCATTTTAAGATTATATAAAAACTGTATTTTCATATTTTTTATTATTTTTATTTTTTAATATATATATATATATATATATATATATATAACAAAATATATGGGTTATAATATTATAATTTAAAATACAAGTAAATTTTTCAGAAGAATTAAAAAAATAAGAATATATATATATATAAATATATAAATATATTTTTATTACATACCCCGAATTAATTTATTATAATATAAAGAGCATAATATTATAAAGAAAAATATTTTACTATTATATATAAATATATATACAATAATAATTATCAACAAATAATGAAACTATAACTAATCTTTATTTATCATATCATCATATATATTATAATATAATACGTGTTCTCGTTAAATATAATTATGATATTTTCTAAATATATTATATAATAAATAATAATATATATTCATTTTAAGGTATATATTTCTTAATATATATTTATTACCCATTCCCTTCACATGCAATTTGTATTAATGTATAATAATGAAATATTATAAGGACGTATATTATATTATCTAATTTTTCAACATATGATTTTTTTTTTTTTTTTTTCTACTATCTTAAGAAAGAAAGGTTTAAAAAATGAAGGAATATGAGTTCATAAGATATAATATATGATATTTATATATATTCATATATATTATAATAAAATATTTATATATATAATATATATATAATAATAATATATATATAATAAATATAATTTATAAAAGAAGCATTTTTATATAATTTATATTTAATAATAATATATAAATATATAATTAAAATACATTAAAAAATTTTAGTAATTGTTAATTTGTTTTTATATTTTGATTTTTTATTTTTTAAAACCTTTAATATATATTTAAAAAAAAAAAAAAAAAAGAGAAAGAAAAGAAAACTTTAAAACAATTATTATTATTTAAAAAGTACATTGAAGCTTATAATAAATTAAATTATATATATATATATATATATGTATATATATATATATATATATATATATAATATATTTGATTTTTAAAAATTATATAAAAAAACTATGAAGAATAAACTTTCTACATTATTTTTTATTACAATTTTTCTTATTCTCATTTTTATTGATTCCGCAAAAGGAGATGAAAAAAAAAATTTCTGGAAATCGAGATTTACTGCAGGTAGAGGCAGTATAACAAATAAACCAACTGAAGTAAATGCTCCAATTAAAAAAGAAGGTATCTAGAAAAATAATTAATTACAAATATATATATATATATATATTTAATATATGATACTATATTTTATCAGTATATGAATTAATATTTATGAGAAATTTAAAATAATTTTTTTTTTTTTTTTTTTTTTTTTTATAAATATCTTTGTATATATATATATTCCCTATATAAATCTTTTTCTGTATGTCTTTTGTTTTATGGCAATACAATATAAATATATATATATATATATATATATATATATATATTAATTTATATACATTTACATCATGTATGTATCTTCTTTTTTTAGGTGATAACTTTTTGAGCGTAGGTAAAGGTGATAACGAAGAATCCCGTGTTATGCTCTTAAAAGAATTATATCAAAAAGATAATGAATTAAATGTAATCCGCAAAAAACATAAAAAATATAAATCTATAACTGTCGCTTTAGCGTCCATAATTGGTATGATGTTATTACGTAATATTGGATCATTATTATATGAGACCGTTACCAGATTAAATCAAAAAACTAACCGCGTATGGATGCTTTAATTATATTAATATATAATAGAATAGCATGTAATTTGATATAAATATAAATATATATATATATATATATATATATATATATATATTTATATACACTAAAAAAATGATTTTGATAAATGAAGACAGAAAGATAAAAAAAAAAAAAAAAGAAAAAAAAAAGGGATTGTAAGGAATACTTTTAAAATATATAGATATATAATTATATTTTTTTTTTTTTTAACGTTTTTTGTAATTCTTTAAATGTATATATGGAAATATATATATTTTAGAAATGTTATATCCGATTATAAGTCGATTTCAATATTAAATGTTTTATACACGGCATTGTATATTTTTATGAAATGTGTATATATTTTTACATATAATTTTTATATTTAAAAAAAAGCAAAAATTTAATTATATATGTCAAAAGGTGTTTGAACACACCTACATATATATATATATATATATATATATATATATATTGCTTATGTTAAATACATGGATATATTTAATATATATATTATTATGTATATATTATTTATACAATTTTTTTTTTTTTTTTTTTTAATATTTTAAAAAACTTTCAAATTGTTATATGTTAATATATTTATATTAATTAATAAAATTATGGATAATTGATTTTTATTTTTCTTACTACACAAATTTGGAAGTGGCAATTTTCTATTAAGGAAAATATTATCTTTTTTTTTTTTTTTTTTTAAATTGTTTTATTTTTTTAATAAGGACATCGCTTAAGCAAAAAAAAAAAAAAAAGAAAAAAAAAAAAGAAAAAAAAAAAAGAGGTTTTTTATAATTAAAATAAACTGTATTATATAATATATTTTTTAATATAGTTTATTTTTATTATATTTATATTTCTTCTATAATGAAAAAATTTAAAAAATCCCCATCC
The DNA here is from genome assembly GCA_900097035.1 of Plasmodium blacklocki (nom. inval.). Taxonomy (NCBI): domain Eukaryota; phylum Apicomplexa; class Aconoidasida; order Haemosporida; family Plasmodiidae; genus Plasmodium; species Plasmodium blacklocki (nom. inval.). The sequence goes on from LT969557.1 coordinate 1,239,694, forward strand.
CGTTTTGTTTTGTACATATATATATATATATATATATATATTTTTAATATATGGTAAAATATATGAATATACATTAAATATTTTTATTAATAAAAATAAAAAAAATGTTTGTTATTACAATATTATGTATTCTTTAAGAAAACACCAAAAAATATGAACATTTAACATAATAAAATATAACAAAAATAAAATTTAAAGGGAATGAAAAATTAGGATAAAATAAATGTTGATATAAAAATACAATTTATGAAAAATAATATATTATTTACAATATGAAAATATTATATTTAATATATATATTTAATAAATATATATAACAAAAATGGTTTATTAAAATATATATATATATATATATATATATATATATATATATATGTATGTATATTTAATTATTATCTAAACATTCATACAATTTAAATGAAACTACATTCTTATGTATTTTATTAAATTTAAATATTAATTTCATTTCCGTCATCATCCAATGTTCTTACTTTTGTCTTTGCTTTTGCTTTTCCTTCTTTTTTTTCTGATTTTAGTTCTGCTGTTGGTTCTATGTCCTGGTTGATTATTTGTGTTACTTTTTCATCTATCATTTGTCTTACTTCTTGATCTAACGAATTTCTTACCACCTTTTGATCATTTGTTTTTGCTACATTATAGTTTGTTGTTATTCCTAGATTAACATTTGCAGTTTTTTCTTCATTTAAATCTCCCGTTTTGTCTTCATTCAAATCTTCTCTTTTGTCTGCATTCAAATCTTCTCTTTTGTTTTCATTCAAATCTTCTCTTTTGTTTTCATTCAAATCTTCTCTTTTGTTTTCATTCAAATCTTCTCTTTTGTTTTCATTCAAATCTTCTCTTTTTCTGCATTCAAATCTTCTCTTTTGTTTCATTCAAATCTTCTCTTTTGTCTCTTTCCGCATTCAAATCTTTCTCTTTTGTTTTCATTC
>LT969557.1:1254433-1260321 GCA_900097035.1 Plasmodium blacklocki (nom. inval.)
TAATATATATGTATATGTATATATATATATATATGTATATATATATGTATGTATTTATGTTTACAATATATACCATTTTAACAAAAAATATTACACATATAAATCAATTATAATTATTACTCTTACATTTAATATATCTATTTTTATATATTATTGAAGTATGATTAAAAACTATACATTTATGTTTTCAAAAAAAAAAAAAAAAAAAATATTTGCTCTTATAACTTTTGTCCTTTTTCGTATTGATATTTAAATAATTATTTATATTGTTATTTGAAAATATGGATATTTTCTATTTATGTTCTTGTATCTTTAAAATATATTATAAAAAAAAAAAAAAAAAAAAAATATGGGTTTTTTAAAATGCGAATACGAAAATATAGACAATGCATTTAATTTTGATATTACATAATAAAGAAACACATTATGATAGTATTTATAAATAACTATTTTAATTATGCAAAAAAAATTTATTCAGAAGTTTCTATTTTGGATTTATATTAATTAATTATAAATAGTATAATCAAATAAAAAGTTTGTTTAAAAAAATTAAAAAAATAAATAAAACAAAATTCATTTTAAAGAGTTTATTTTACATTTTTTGTAATATGGAAACATCATTAAAAAAAAAAAAGTTTGTGAACATTCACACATAATAGTAATATACACATGGACAGATAAAATATATATTATTATTTTTCAAAATAATATTGATAAATTATATTATAGTGTATTATGCTTCTTATATTTAATAAAAAATGTTGGTAGTCATTGAATTTGATGATCGTATTCGAGAATCTGCAGATAATAGAATTTCTATTGATAGGTTTAGAGATGTTTTTGTTAATTATGTTGAATATAAACTTGATGAATTAGCTAAGAATTTTAAGGAAACGTATGAAAAAGATTGTCGTCGTTTTAATTATTTTATGGATAATGTAAAGGGATGCATTTATTAATAATGAATTGATAAAAGCTCTTCCTAAAATGTTTAAAAAAAATATGTGAAAATCATGTAGATGAGAATTTACCAAACTTGATGAAGAAAGCAACTAATCATACTTGTGTTAGAGTTCCACATGATTATGAAAAGAAATATAGAGATTTTAGCAAGGAATTAGAAGATTATTGTGAAGAGAAAATTAAGAAATTAGAATGCTTGAAGGTAAGCAAAAATTATAAGAATGATTTTTTTGATTATAATGATTGGATAAACAAGAGAAGGAATGAATTTGTTATTTGTATGAGTGATTTGGATGGAGAAAAAAAAAAAAAAATGTATTTACGAAAATAGGATATATGTAATCTTAATGATTTAAGAATTTTATTTTTAAATATAGACTGTACCAAACCTAGGGATGTTTCTGGTGAACCTAGAAGTAAAGTTAGCGACGTAAAGAATATCAAAAAAGATGACAATTCTGAGGGAGAAGTAGTTAAAGATGTTAATGATCATACTTCTAAGGGAACTCCAAGCGTTCGAGGTAAAGATAAATCCATGTAGGGTACATATGATATAGGTATTAGTGAGGATAGTTCATACAATAAGGACGTACCTATTGTAGAAGAAGAACTTGCACGTTGTCAAGAAGGTGATGATTGTTTTGATGTTACGGAGGTTTTCACATTACATGAAGATGGTGTTTCCCCCATATATATTGATATATTTGTTAGACACCCTTTAAATTATAATGGAATATATCGAAAAGGGAATAAACTGTACACACGAACCGAAAATAAAAGCTCACGTAGCTCGAAGCAACCCAATTCAGAAGGATCAGTTGGTAGTGAACATGAACAAGCTATTTCTGATAATACGAATATGGAAATAATTCTTGTTGGTGATCCTTTCTCTGCTCCATGTTTTATTCCTGAGGAAGAAACATCAAGAAGAAATTATCTACAAGAGGATGAAGATGGACGAATGAAAGGCAATGGACGAGAGAATGGAGAAAGAGATAATGGAATTTTTTCTCATTCTGAAAGTACTTATAATAATATAGTTACAAATTATGATTATATTTTAAATTTAAGTTCAACTGATAGGGATATTAAAAAATCCTAGTAATTTTATTTATAAATTTATAAGTGATAGCCTTACGAGTCCTAAAAAGTTTTTATCAGTGAATGCAGGTAATGATATTCATTATATTTCTTAGAATAGCCAAGCAGCTTCAACTGATGTCAGGTTATATATAGAAAATGTTTTGACGCCTAAAGCTGAAGAATCTATTTTACATAAAGTTAAAGAATTAATTTTTCCTTTTCATACTAATGTAGCTCAAAATCATGAATCAACGAAACTTGGTGTTTTTACTAGTACAACATTTATTAGAGAAAATGATGATAAAATGAATACATCTACAAGAAGCAACGAGAATTGAAATGTACACAACAAGAAAGATGAAATGCCCGAAACAAATAGAAAGGAAAATAAAATATATTCTTATTTTTTCAATAGTATTTTAGTAATTTTTATAACATTTGTTATGTATCAAATTTTTATGAAAGTAATATAAATTATATGAGTTATATATATGTGAATATTGTGAAATATATAATTTATAAAATTAATATATATTTCATTTTTATTATTTTTTTTTATTTTTTTTTATTTTTTTTTATTTTTTTTTTTTCCCTTAATATGCTTTACAGCAAAATACCTTTTCATAGTTTTCTAACAATGATAAAAAGAGAAGAATAATGCAAAGGATGCATGAAAAAGTAACTAAGAAAATGAGAAAAAATGATATATCAGATAGAATTCCGAAGGATATTGTTGATATAAAACCAAAAAAAAAATAATATAATATATGATACATTTATAGGAAATATATATAATGTTCAGTATGCAAATGAAATTGATGAAGAAATAAAAGAATATATTCAATTTAATGATTTAGTATATGACGATGAAGAAAAAAAAAAAAAAAAAAGAAAATATATAATGATGAATAATGAAAAGAAGGATTTCCAAGATGATGTAACAAGTACAGATAAGGATAAAATATTTTTGTCAAAAGAAAGAGAATGGACATGGAAAACCATTATTGAGATACATATGGAAATATTAGAAGACTGTAAAAATGAAGAATGGGAAAAAAATAAAGGAGATTTTTTTAGAAATATGTATAGAAGAATTTATGAAAGAAGATAATGAATTCAATAAGAATATAAAAAAAAAAAAATAAAGATGATTTGTTGATAAATAAATATAAGGATATATATTTTTCAAATGTAATAGCAAAACAAAAATGTTTATGGAATAGATGGATCGAGAGACATAGATATATGATAGGAAAATGGAAAAAAGGGGATTGGTTTTGTAATTTAAAAGAAAAGTTGAAAAATGAATTTGAAGAAAATATGGAAATAAGAAAAGAACCTTTTTTATATGAAAATAATAAAGAACATGGAAGAAATCCTTATTTAGAAAAACAAAAAAATATATGGAAAAGATGGATTGCAAAATATGTAAAACATATTGATGATTATATTATAGAAATATGGATTAAAAGAATGATGGAAGAATTTGAAAATGAACAAGAAAATTTCGAAAAATCTTCTTGTTAAAAGTATAAAATTATAAATAAAGAAAGTAATCATGATAATTTAAATTTTTGTAGAATAAAAAAAAAAAAAAAAATTAATTAAAAAAATATTGATACAAATACATATGACGTTATTGGAGGAATATAAAAAGGAAAAATGTAAACAAAGTAAAAATATCTTATTGGATAATTATATAGATATTTTAAAAAATGATCTGAAATGAAAAGAAAAATATGAATATTTTAAAAATATTAATAGAAATGAAAAAAAAAATATATATGTAAAAGTGAAGATTATAAAAAAAATGTATTAAAAGGAGATGAAGTGTTTGAAGATTTTATGGGAGACTGGAAATATTATGAAAAGTATTATATAAATGAAAAAGAAAATGATACTTATAAACATGGTGATATAAAAATTAAAAAATATTTTGTGGTAAATCCTTTTGTGTATATGGAAAAAGATATGAAAAAACGTTATATGAATAATATATACGATAATCATTTAAATAGTGACTATGAACAGGAGACAATTATAAAATACCTACATGATAAAAATAGCAAAAAAAAATCAATTGAAGAATTTCATATGGAAGAAAAATATGATGACACAGAAAAGAGAAAAGAAAAAAGAGAAAAGAAAAAAGAAAAAAGAGAAATGGAAAGCTGTAATTGAGATATATATAGAAGCATTTAATGAATCTAAAAAGGATGAATGGGAAGAATGAAGGGGAGATTTCTCACAAATTTGTTTGGAAGAATTTATAAAAACAAAGGATAATATTAATGAGGATAATATTTATGAGGGTGATAATATTAATGAGGATAATATTTATGAGGGTGATAATATTAAAGAGGATAATATTTATGAGGGTGATAATATTAATGAGGATAATATTTATGAGGATAATATTTATGAGGGTGATAATATTAATAAGGATGATAATATTAATAAGGATGATAATATTAATAAGGATGATAATATTAATAAGGATGATAATATTAATAAGGACGATAATATTAATAAGGATGGTTATATAAATGAAAAAGATTATATATATACTGACGAAAATGTAAAAGGATATGATCATATAAATTAATATCCATTAAATGGAGATATTAAAAATAAATATTTATTAGAAAGGAAAAAAAATTATATGGATCAAATGCATCAAGAGAAACAAATATATATTATAAAACTGGAAAAATGAAGAATGGTTTAAAAAGTTGAAATACAATTGGAATGATGAAGTGAACAAGAAATTATACGGAAATATTTTATATGGTAAGGAAAATATAAATAATAAAAGAAATCCTATGATAGAAAGTCAAAAATTTATTTGGAGAAAATGGATTGCAAAACATGCATATAATATTGACGTAATGGAAAATGAAGAATGGTTTAAAGAATTTATAAAAAAATACGAAAAAGAAGATTGTGATTATATAAGGGGAAAATATGAAATTCAAGATGAAATAAAAAAGAAAAAATTATGGTCAAAAGTGTTCATAGATATATTTATAATGGTATTAGAAGATTTTAAAGAAGACGAATGGTAAAAAGAATAAAGAATTATTTCTTGATACATATAAAGATGAATTAAAAAAAGATTCAAAAAGTGAAAAAAATAAATGCATGTTGAATATATTAGATGAAATAAAAAGTGATATTTATATAGGATATGAAAAGGAAAATATGAAGAAATGGAAAAATAAACATTGATTTTAAAAATTGAAAAAAGAATGGATTATAAGGGAAAATAAGAAATATGATGAAACAGAAAAAAAAATAAAAATAAAAAAAAAATTAGAAAAGATACATTTCAATGTAATTAATAATTATATGTTAGAAATATAAAATGCTATAATGAAAAAATATTGGGATGGTATGTAAATACAATGGATAGATTATGATAATAAAACGGATTGGATAAATAAATAGCTATTCAATTAAGTAATAACGAAAAAAATGTATATAACAGAATATATGATTATATTAGAAATAATAATTGATATAATAAAAATAAATATATGGTCATAGAGGAACACGATAAGAAAGAAGATGATACATATGTCACATATGAAAAAAAATCTTTTATTTTTTTAAAAGAATTATATAAATGTATATGGAACTGTTGAATGAATATAAAAAAGTTGACTGGGATAAAAACAAAGGGAATTTTTTAAAAATTGCTCTAGAAGAATTTGTAAAAACAAATTATGAAAAACAAAATAATTTAAAAATTAGTAAAAAAATAAATGAGAATAATAATAAATATGATGAAAATTATATAAATATATAACATGATTCTTTGTTGAATAAATGGATAGAAAGAA
>LT969557.1:1270421-1295780 GCA_900097035.1 Plasmodium blacklocki (nom. inval.)
TTTTTTTGAGGAATACTACAATTTATGGAGACGGCTGTTAAGAAAGATATATGTATTTAAGAGAAATATAAAATAAAAGAGAAAAAAAATTATAAAATGTTATCTGAATTTAAAAAAAAAAAAAAAAAAAAAAAAAAGAACGAAAATAGATGTATTTGTAAAACTCATAATTGAGAAGTGTATGTTGTGATATAAATGTTTGAAACATTAAAAGGAATAATTAAAAATAAAACATATATATATATATATATATATATATATTTATATATATATTTTTGTTTTTTTTTTAATATGCATATATATGGAAAACATAAATAATTATTTTTGTGTATTATCAAGTTATTAATGTATATTCAAATTATATATTAAAGAAGAAAAAAAAAAAAAAAAAAAATTTTTTTTCTTTTTTTCTTAATAAAATATATGTTGGTTTCATAATGAAGTTATCATTCTGTTCATTAAGCATGTTATGTTTTTAGGGGGTTGTAAAAATACAACGTCAAATATGTGTCTCGTCATATATGTTACACTTTGTTTTGGATCTATAGGATTGAAAACACGAATTAATTTTTTTATATGTATATTTTAAAATATAATAGTTTTTTTAATTTTTACATGTATGGATTATAATTTTATATTTCATTATTTTTAATTTATATTTGAAAATATATTTGTACCTTATATATATAAATATATTCTTCAAAATTTTTTTTTTTTTTTGATTTTTATGACAAATTAAGGATATATTAATTGTACACAAATGAAAAATAATAAATATATATATTTCAGTATAACAATTTTAAAATTTTTATGTTTCTGATAATTTTAAGATTATAATTTTTCTTGATTATATTTTCCTCTTTTTTTGTAAAAATTATGTCTGAAATTTTATTCAAGGAAACTTTTATTTCTTAAAAAATATTTATATAAAATAAAATAAAATAATAAAAATAAAAAAAAAAAAAGAATCTTAAACTGTGATCATATCTTTATCATATAATTTGGGAATACATAAAAGAATTTGATAATATTGAAAAGTTTATTTGATAAAATTTAAAAAAATTATTTGAATAATTTATATTATATAAGTGAATATGAATATTTTTCTTTTTAACTGTTGAAATTTAAGGAATATATTTTTGAGTAACCTATATGAAGATGGAAGAATATTTTTGCGAAAAATTTGTAAATAACAAGAGTATTGTATTTTGTAAATATAAATAAATAAATAAATAAATATATATATATATATATATATATGTAGAAATTTTTTTTTTTTTTTTTTTTTAAATAATAATGTCCGCAAAAAATGTTCGGTGTATCATCGTGTGTACTTTTAGTAAAAAAGCGCACTTAAAATATATATATATATATATATATATATATATATATGTATATATATATTGTACATGAATTAAAAGTACATATTTATTTCCACCTAATCCATATTTTATTATTGTGTTAAATACTTACGATGAGTTATATGTAAATTTAATATATAAAAAGAAAGTAATTTCGTTGTATAGGGCATCATAATATATTGAAAAAGCTTAAATAAAATTAACGAATAGTGATATAGAATAAAATATAAGACAACATGAAATAAAAAAAAGAAATAAAATTTTTTGTGTCAAAAAAAAAAATAAAAATAAAAATAAAAAAAATAATATAAATAAGTATTTGTAAATGAAATATGAAATTAAAAAAAATATATTTATTTTAATAAATAGGAATATGTATAAATATAACGTTTTTATGTGTACATGGTGAAAGAAAAGTTTTGGTGTACACAAAAATCAAAAAAAAAAAAAAAAAAATAATAAGTAATATAAAAATATTTAAGGATAAGTAATATTATTAATGAAGACGAAGAAAAAAATAAACTAAATAAGTAAGATATTTTTATGACCTTTTGTAATAACAATATGAGAACATATTTTCAAAATGATATATGAATGTTAATAAATATTATATTTATTATATATATTATACTTGAAATATTAGTTCAAACTATAATATATTATGCAGTCTTTCTTTTTGTTTCCTTGTTAAATAAGAAAATACACATTTTGAAAATTTACAAAAGTAATATTCTATATATTATTCATTATTTAAATCATAATATAAACATATTTATTTATTAAGGAAAAAAAAGAAAATTATAATTTTTTTTTTTGGAAGGATTAATAAAAGTATATTGATTTTGTGTGTGGATATAAATATATATATATATATATGATATATTTGTTGATTTAATTTGAACGTTTTCATTACATAATTTATATAATCTTATTATTAATTTTTATATTATTTTTTTGATCTACCAAAGAAAAAATATAGTATAGGAAGTATGTTTGATCATTAAAGAATAAGAAAAATTGTAATGAACATTCTGTTTATATTTAGAAGCATATTTTGATGTTTTGAATGTTTATGTACTAATATAAAAAATTATATAAAAATAAGGAAATTTTCTGAAGAAGAGACATAATATTATTTTATTTTATAATAAATTGTAAAAACAAATACAAGATACAGGATACATTCAGAATATATATTTTTAGACTTTATTAATATATAATACATATATAGATATATTTATTTATTTACATTTATACGTACACACCTTTTTAGAAAGATACAAATAACATTACAATTAAAGAAAGTATACTTATAATATATATATATATATATATATATCATTTTATTTTGTTTGTCTAAATATTATTTTTTATATATTCATATTTATAATATTCCTTCTATACAAAACGTCATTTATAATTTCATTATTGTAAACAAAAGATCCGAAGTGAATTATATATATAAGGATGAAAATAATATATAGTCATACAAGAATTAAACATATTTTTTAAGAACGTACAATTGATATATATATATATATCTTATAAATGTTATGTCTTTATTATAAGTTTTGAACGCTTATATATTTCCGTTATATTTTATTATCCTTAACTATTTTTGTCGAAATATATTAAAGGATTAAACATATATTATTATTTTGTGATTTGAAAAAAATATTATCCCATTGGGTTATATTTAAAGTAAGATTCATAAATTATTATAGGATAAAAAATTTTCGTTAACCTTTCTAAGAAATATAATTAAATAATATAGTCTTAAGTTATCAACATCCATTATTATTTATAAGACAATTATATTAAATTAGAAAGTTTATCATATATATATGACTTTTTTTTTTTTTTTTTTTTTTTTTTTTTCTTATAGGAATAAAGAAATAATGGAATACATAAATATATTAAGAAAATTTCTTTTGAGCTATTTTTCTGTGATTCTTTTAGGAATTATATATGAAATTCCAGTAGTATGTTAAAATAAAATTTTACTATATATATATGTATATGCATATATGAATGTGCATGCATACCTATTTATTTATTTATTTATTTATATTTATATTTGTGATTTTTTTTTTTTTCTTTTAAATATATATTAAAATATTTACCTTAATTATTATTTTATAAATTGTTTTACAGATTATATATGTGTATGATGTAACTGAAAATTCAGGAGTAAAATATTTGAATATTTATTCAAGAAAATTATCTGAAACAGAAAAAGGTCACATTCCATCATTAAGATGTCATGAATTAAAGTATAAATTGAAAGATGAAATAAATAAAGAAAGTTATATTAATGGTGAGAAAATTAAAGAATTGAATATTAAGGAAAAAAATGAAGAAGTTCAAATGGATGAATATCAAGATGATGAAGAAGAAACATATGAAGAAGATGAAGAATATATTGATGAGAAAAATGAAAATTATTATAATGAAGAGGATATTAGTGATAAGGAAGATATTAATGATAGGGAAGATTTCAGTGATAAGGAAGATATTAATGATAGGGAAGATTTTAGCGATAAGGAAGATTTAAGTGATAGGGAAGATTTAAGTGATAGGGAAGATTTAAGTGGTGGGGAAGATTTAAGTGATAGGGAAGATTTAAGTGATAGGGAAGATTTGTGTGATATGGAAGATATTAATGATGGCGAAGATTTTAGTGATAAAGAAGATTTATGTGATATGGAAGATATTAATGATGGCGAAGATTTTAATGATAAAGAAGATTTATGTGATATGGAAGATATTAATGATGGCGAAGATTTTAGTGATAAAGAAGATTTATGTGATATGGAAGATATTAATGATGGCGAAGATTTTAGTGATAAGGAGCATAATAATAAGGAAGAATATGATAATAATGGAGAAGAGGAAAATTTTAAGACAGAGAAATATGATAAAAGAATTATTAATAATTTATATAAGAGTAAATGGAATGTGGGTGTAGAAGATGATCAGAATAAATGGATAGATGAAAACCCTGATTTAATGGATAAGTGGAATTTGATTAAAAATTGTACAAATGAGAAATGGATAGATTGTGAAAAAATTCATGATGAATATGAAAAAAAAAAAAATTACGATGATTCAATGTGGGAAAATATTAAACAGGATGAAAATGGTAAATGGGATTTAGGACATAAAAAAGAAAAAGATAAATGTGTAATTTCAGAGAGAGATGACTATAATAATTCAATTATAGAAGAAGAATATGACGATGAATTAAAAAATACTGAAACAGATGATGAACACAAATGGGATTGCTCACAAGATGAAGAGGATAAATCTGATTATATAGAAGAAGAAAATGATGTCGAACACCAAAAAATCGAAGAAGAAAAAGATGATGAAAACAATATTTCTGATAAATGGGATTTTATAAGGAATAAAGAAAATGGATGGGGTATTTTGGAAAATCAAAAAGAAAGAATGAGTTTTTCACAGAAAGATGAAAATAGGCTTAATTTAATTGAATTATATTTTGATAATGTTTATAATTATGTAGATAAAAAATATGAAAACGAAGAAGTGATATCAGGTGAACCAGAAAAATTAAATGTTATGAAACAAGAGGAGGAATATAATAAAAATGATGTTATAGATATGAATAAACATTTTAAAAAAGATATAGGAATGTTTTATTTGTATCAAGAAGAACTGAAAAACAAAAATGATAAAGAAGAATTGATAAATAAGAGTGATAGAAAAAGTAATAAAGAAAATTATGAAGAAATTAAGAAAGAAAATGATGAACAAATTCATAAAGGACATTATGAAAAAGAAAGAAAATCAAAGAAATTGAAAGTAGAAAATGATTGTATTAAAGAATCATCTGAAAATTTTATTAAAAGAAAAAAAGATAAAAAAGAGAATAGTAATAATAAAAATAATAATAATACAGAGGATAATGAAAATATAGATTATAATAGATTTATAAAAGATTTAAAAGAAGATAGAGTTGACAAAGTTTTTTATGGTTTTAGAAGTAATCCACTAAAGAAAGATCTTCTTGATTTATGGTGGGAAGCATTTTGTATAATTAAATTAGGTTTTGAAATAATAACTAGAGATTTTAAGAGTTATATGAAAACTTATTTAAATAAATATGAATATAATCATAGATCAACATATGAATATCCTTTTATATGGAGTTATATTCAATCAACTTGGGGGAAATGCATACTTAATCTTGGAATGGAAATAGCTTCTGAACAAAAAGAATTTTCTAGAAATTTTTATCATTTACTTCATAAAACAGTAAATCTTGAGGATATTAGAAATTTTATTTATTCTGGGATGTTGTATTTTGAAAAATTAAGAAAGCGCTTATTATATAAATATAAGCGTACTTTCCGTAGTAAAATTAAGAATCTACCAGATAATATTTTAAATATAACATTTTACCAAGGTAAACTTATTTAGACAAATAAATAAAGGAAAATATATATAATATAAATATATAATAATAATGGGCTTAATATGGTAAGGTAATATAAATAGAAATAAATAATGCTAAGAATAAATGGATCTTATTTTTAATTTTTTATTTTTTATATTTTATTATTTATTTTTATTTTTATTTTTAATTTTTTTTTTTTTTTTTAATTAACATATTTTGATGGATTTATATTATTTTTATATGTCATAATATCCTTATTTATATTTAATATTGAATTATCGGTTTCATATTGTGTTAAAAATATATAAGAAAATATTAGATATTATGAAAAAGTAGTTATAGTATATATATATATATATATATATATATATAGGAATTTAGAAAAAATTATATAACAATATAAAAACATATCATATTAGAAGTAAAATCCATGAATATATATAAAATTTTAGTATTTATATTGAAGTATATATATATATTATATAATTTATTATTATTTTTTTGAAGCAAAAAATTATTTATTTTTGTGAAAAATATATAAAACAATATTCATTCATTCTAGAAGAATGATAATATATATACTTTATTTTTTGAAATTAAAATGAAAATATACATAATTAAATTTATATATATATATATATGTTTTATTATTTTACTCTTAAAATTTATTGGAACACAAAAAAAGACGAAAATAAAAAACATATATATTTCTTATGTTATATAAAATAATTTGTTCTGTATATTAATATAGATATAAATCCTTTCAAGTAATATATGAAGGTCATTGATTTATAATTAAATTAAAGTACAATTTAAGTGAGAAGATAAATGTTACATTTTACAATATCTTCTAATATATTATTATAATAAATTATTTATATTTATATATAATATTGAGAAAGGGTGTATAAGATATTATATTATATATATAATATTTATATGAGACTCCTTAATATATATACATATATATATATGGCGTAAGAATGGAAAAACATAAAATTATGATGATAAAGTTATAAACATCCAAATAAATAACCTGCACATCAAAATCGTTTAGTTGATTATAGATATATTTGTATTATAAAATTTATTTTATTTTATTTTGTTAATTAAATATAATATAATATATTTTGAAATATTTCTATAATTCGTACAATATATAATTATTTTAATTTCTTTTTTCTTATTTGTTCAAATTTAGTGTTCAAAAAAAAACTAAGAAAAAAAAAAAATGTTAAACATGTCATATATTTATATCAAGTGTTGTTAAATTATTTAAATATATAAAGTTGAATTAGTCATCCGGTTATATTATAAACAACTTATTTCTATATATTTAACAATTGTAATTATATTATAAAAAGATATACATATATATATTAAACAAATATAGGGGGATAGGAGACACATAAAAATATCTTAGCATTTTGTGTAGTCATACAGAATATTTCAGTTTTTATATAAAAATGTACTTCTTAAAATTTCAATATTTGTTTAAAAAATTATACATAAAATATTTTTAATAAAATAAACATATGTGAAAATGCAATGAAAGGAATATTTATAATTAAAATATGGATAAAATTAAAATATATACAAATCATGTTAATAATATTATGCATATTAAATGTATTAAAATGAACACATAAATGAATAATATATATATATATATATATATATATATATATGTTTTAACTTTATATTATTATAGTTGATTAAAAACATTAGCTTCAATTTCGACTTATCATTATTATAATAATCATTCTTATAAATATATAGAGATGACAGAAAATAATCATCAATTAAAAAAGAAAAAAAGAAAAAAAATGGTAAAAATTAAGTATTATTTAATAATATATATATATATATATGTTATATATTTTCTTTCTTTAAAATTGTATTATTTTATTTTCTTTATATTGATTTTTATTAATTTTTTTTTTATTTTATTTTTTTTTAGTTCTTATACTAATTTTTGTTTTTTTAGTTTTTCATTTTTTTTTCATTTTTTTTTCATTTTTCTCCTTCTTTTGGTTATCTTTCATTTCTTTTTCACGTTTTTTTTTTGTTTTGCAGTATCAAAAAACAAATGCTTTTATTTCTTTGGTTATTTTAAATTATTTAGGAAATAGTATAAATTTTCAAAATCAATAATAGTACAAATAACATGGTTCTTTGTGTATTTTTCGATATCCTTTTTAATTTTGTTATATAACGTACGTTGATGGCTTGGGTCTTTTTGCCAAATATAATAATATGCGAATTCTTTAAATTTGTTTTTTACTTCTTCTGTAAGATCCATGGAATCTATTATTTGATCTGCGTATTTTTTTTGTGCATCGTATATATTTTTACATACTTTTAATTCATAAAGACTTTTTTCTATCAAATATTGCCTATCTAATGGAGTTCTTTGTTCGTCGCTATTTTTAATTTTACTATTAATATTATTACTAGTAGTAGCACTAATACTACTATTATTATTATCTATATTTTCTTTTTTCACTCCATTTCTTAAGGCAGGTGATTTTTTAGGAATCGTTTTATAATTGACACCATCTTGATCAGTATGTTTTGATGTTTTAGATTTAGATTGATGATTTATATTTACTTCATCATATTTATCCATTTTATTTTTTTCATGCTTTTTGTTATTTTTATGATATTTGTCATTTTTATAATGTTTATTTTGTCCTTTATCTTTAACTTTTTCTTCAACATTTTCATCATCATTACCTTCATGTTCTTCGTTGTGATCATGTTCTGCATCTTTGTCATTTATTTTCAATCCACTTAAAGAATTAGCTGGAATTTTTTCTGTTAATAATCTTAATTGTGAATGAATGGATAAATTAGTTATTCTTGCTTTAATTTCGACATATTTATGAAGGGAGTTCTAAAAATAAAAAGTTTATAAATATAAAATATAATTAAAAGGAACATTAAATAAGTGAAATTATAATTTATATTTATATATTAATTAAATTCATATAGTTATATTCGAATGCCCCAATATATATATATATATATATATATATATATATTGAACATATTTATAACTATCTTACATTTCCAGGTGATAATAAGCAAATTAATAGAACAATAAGTAGAAATATTTTGGTATATAATATACTCATCTTTAGAATAAATTGAATGTATAATATAATTTAAAATATTTACTATATATATAATTCTAATACATAAATATAATGAAATTAAAAAAAATATATAAATATATATATATATATATACAAAATAGTAATTCTTTTTCTTTTCTTTTCTTTTCTTTATTATTTTTATGATATTTTAACAAAAAGTCGTTATCTTGTGTTTTTTATTTTTTTCCCTTTTATAATTTTAAAGAAATTATTATAAATATTATTTTAATAATATTCCCGAACAAAATATTGATTAGATATTTTTAATCTTATATATGAATATTTTTTATATTATATAATGATAATATGTTATTTAATTTTTTAACTGAGATGAAAACCAGGTTAATATATAGGTAATTGTAGGAACCTATATATATATATATATATATATATGGTAATTTATGTAGCTTTGATAAAATATTATTATAATATTTTATAAATGGAGTATAGTATTAAGGTGTATAAATTTTACTATAAATATGATGAGTAGGTAAAAATTTATTATAATAATTTAATATTATATCTTATTATATTATTATATTTGAATTTTTTTAATCATCATTTAATCAATTTAATATTAGTTTTATCTATATGGATAAATATATATAAAAACATAATAAAAATGAACTATATTTTTATCAAGCTTTAATTATATTTTTAGGCAAAACAGCAAAAAAGAAAAAATTATTATGATTATTAATTTATTCTTACGTGTATATATATATAAATATATATTTTATGATTCAACAGTTTTGCATGTAAAAATAATTTTTTTTTTCTTTTTTTTTTTGTATATTATTTAAAATTTCAAGTATATATTTTATATAATAAGAAGGAGCATATGGTCAATATTATTATCCAATAATGAAATATATGTTTAGATGGAAACATATTTTATTTTATTTTTAATTTTTTTTTTTTTTTTTGGTAAAGGTATGAACAGAATTATTAATTTATATAAATTAAAAGGATAAGAAATTAACCAAATTTAAAAAATAAATAAAGAATAAAATCTATATATAACTATCATTATTAATATGAAAAATGCATTTTATTATTTTTAACATAGTTTCAGAATATGACAAAGAAATATATATATTGATATAAAAATATTTGTAACATTATTATTTATATTGAACTATTAAAATAAAGGCTTTATTATTAAAATATGTTTTGTTTTAATAATAGGTTTTTTTTTTTTTTTTTTTTTTTTATGTGATTTATATAAATTTTATTATAAATTGAATATAAAATATGCAAATGATTTCATTTCTTTTTTTTTTTTTTACACCATTTATTTTTTAAATTATTTATTTATTAAAAATATTTCCTAGAATTATAGAAGTGTAATTTACAAAGATTATTTTATAAAAAATAAAAAATTTGTTTTTTTTTTTTTTTTTTGGGAAAATATTATTCTTCTAATATTTAAAATAATAAAATAAGAAACATGTTTATATACTTATTTTTATATTATATATCGAATTAATATGTATAATAAGAAAAATATTCTCTATTTACAAAATGCATATATTATTGTAGATATGATACAGATTTATAAATAGGTATACGTTTCATGATAAATATAATATATTAAGAATGCATAAAATATTTTAATATATTTTGTGTAATTGGTTAATTATAACAATATTTTATCCTTTTCCACAAGTTTTAATATTTCTAATAAATAAGATTGATAAAATGGTGATATATATATATATATATATATATATATACAATTTTTTTCAAAGGTGTAACAATTTTGTGATATAAATAATAAAACATATATTAAATAAAATATTAGAAATATATATATTTATATATCTATTTTTTATTTATATTAATATACGTCATTAATATTAAGAAAATTAGAAAATATTTACCTAAATAAGAAATGTAAGTTAAAAAAAAAAAAAAAAAAAAAAAAAGAAACATATACATATATCATTATAAAATAAGTTAAAATTATTTTTTATTAAATGTATGCTAAAACCAATATGCTTGTTTTATAATATATAATATGTAAGTAAATAAAGTTACATGTTTGTATATTATATTCCCGTTTTTGTAGTATTGTGGATAAAGAAAAATAAAAGTATATGTCATAATATTTTTTCAAATATTTTAAAACCTAACTGATTTTATGAATATTACAAGGTTAGAAACCCAAATGTCTTTTATATAATATAAAACTGAGAGGTTAATATGTTATCATCTGTTAGTGTTAGTATAATGAGCTAAAAAATATTTGGTTTAGTATTAATTTTTTTTTTATAAATAATTTCTGATAATTTTTTATAATATATTTTAAATTTTAATATAACATATGTATTTATATATATATATAGTTTCCTATTGTGGCTTTATATAAAACGGGGAATGTACTTATATTAATTATTATATATTAATAACTAGCATACAAAAAAAAGTTTATATATTTAAATAAATGAATTCTTTCTTAAATATATATATTAATTTTTCTAAACTAAATATAGTAAAAAGAAAACATTTCTTTTAAAATATATTATATTTTATTAGATTTGTTTAAAACATTATTATATTTTTTTTTAAATTATATTTTACAGAATAATAGGACAAATGTGTAATAAATTTATAACAACATTTAAAATATAATTTTATTTATTTTGTGTGTGCTTGTTCTTTATTAATGTACAAGAAATATAAAATTCAATATATATTTTTTAATATATAGTATGGGTATTTCACTACTATATTTTACGCTTGTAATAATGTTAAAAAAAATATATATTTGAATTATATTATATTATATTATATTATATTATATTATATTATATTATATTATATTATATTATATTATATTATATTATATTATATTATATTATATTATATTATATTATATTATATTATATTATATTATATTATATTTATATTCTTTAACATTAGAACTATTATATTAAAATGTAATAGAATTTTCTCTTTATATATTATGTAGCGTCATTGAAATATATATATATATATATATATATATATATATATATATTTAAATTAAACAAAATGTATAACATTAGGTTGAATTTATAATATAAGAATAATATTAAAAGTGAAATGTGAAATGCAAAATAATTCCCAATATATTCAAGGAAGGCATGAAAAAATATACCCAAGTATATGTTTATTTAAAATAATTAAGGAGTGTTGATAGCATATATATGTAATATAGGAATTAAATAAAAGTATTTAAAAGTAAAATATATTAAAAACATTATGTTCATTTCATATATACAAATATATAAAAATGTATATTAATTTAAATAATTATATATATATATATATATATATATATATATATATATATATAACATTTTATATAACTATTTCTTTTTTTTTTATTCTCTTTTAGGTATTCTTCTCTTATTATGATTTTTCTTCTTAATATTTAATCAATTTTTTTTTTTTTTTTTTTTTGATAATATACAATTGTGTAACATTTAAATTATAAATAAAATTCATCAATAATAAATAAATAAAAAAATAATAAAAACGTATAACCTTTTACTATTATATAAATATGTGATAGTATTTATATAATATATATATATATATATTTAAGCTACATTCTTTATTATTCTATTATATAATTTTTTTTTTTTTTTTCATTTTATTTTAACTTTTAATATGGATTCTTATTTTGATGGTATTTTAAATAATATATGTGATTACGGAGAATTTCAATATTTACAATAGTATAAAGTATGTGCTCTTTGGTTTATTTTTAAATGTACTTTTTAACTTTGTTATATAAACTACCTTCAGGATGTGTATATTCATTACATAAATGATAATATAAGAAACCTTTGAATGTTCTTTTATGTTTTGTGAGAAAGTTGGATAAAATTCTCTATGCTATTTGTTTATATATATTTTTTCTTTCTGTTTTTTTTTTTTTTTTTTTTTTTTTTTTTTTAATAGATTTAAGTGTTTTATTGTTTTTAATTTATATAAAACTATAGCTACTAATACTTGAAAATGTATTTTAAGTTATTTTGTTTTATAATTTCATTGAGATTTTTTCTTAATTTTTATATATTTTATTTTAATTAATGATGGTCCTAAACTAATTGGTTGAATAAAAATGTGGACAGAATAATGAGCATCATATAAGTTAGAATCTTTTGATGTATTTTTATGTACAATGGTCTTTATAAATATGTTAGTCTTCATCATTATTTGTATTTATAACTTCATCCTCACTATCTTTGTGGTTTTCATGTTTTTTTTCATCGTCTTCTTGATTTTTCTTCAATACATTTCAAGAATAATGATCAAAATATTATGCTGATAATCTTATATATATCTAAATTAATCTATTATTTGTGATTTTATTTCTCATAACAGATTTATGAGAAATGTTCTATAAAGTGTAAAAATATAATTAACAGGAATATATTTAAATAAATGAATATATGATAGATATACACTTAAAAAATGAAGAACAGAAGGGAAATATATATGTATAAATATATAAATATATATATATATATTTATTTATTTATTTATAATCGTATTAACTTTTGAGGAGCTAATATTAAAATAATATCCAAAAAAAAGGAAATAAAATATGCTATATAAAAGAAATCGTTTTTATGGTATATTCAATATATATGCTTTAAAAAAGAAAACAATATCTATAATACGTATTTATAAGTGAGGTAATTTATATAATACAAAATGGAATGTTTTATATTATTTTTTTTTGAAGTATATATTTATATTAGTGTTTTTTTAATTTATATGGATAAAATATATTAATTTATTATTATGTGCTAGAAGAATACATATATTTTAGGTTCGCGCTTTATATTGTTAATGATTAAAAAAAAAAAAAAAAAAAAAAAATTAGAATAAATATTTAATTAATTTATTAAGATTATGTTAAATATAATTATTAAAGTTAATAATTACACGAGGATATTATAAAGCTGTATGTTTCAATTTTATAATTATACATCATATTTTTTATAGTAAGTCTATGATAAATAATTTATTAAAATGATTTTTAAATAAAATTAATATACACATTTATATTAAGTTTAAATAATAATAGATTATATAATATGATGCAATAATATAATTATATTCTATATATAATAAAATTTTCTAAATGTATAAGTTGTTAGTATACATATAAGTTTAGGTAAAAAGAACAATAAAAGAAAAAAAAAAAGTCATAAATGAATATAAATTGTATATATATATATATATATATATATATATATATATATATACATGTATATTAACATTGTTAAGATTCATAGAAGTGATATTTTATTTAGTCCTTTTATATATTTCGAAACTCTGTTTTATCATATAAAAGTGCAAAAATATATAAATTATAATAACAATATATGCAATAATTAGTCAAAAATATATCTTCTGAACATATAACACACTTTTATATGGAAAGGTTTTTTTTTTTTTTTTTTTTTTTTTTTTTATATTTTTTTTTCTTTTTATTTATTTTATTTTGTAACTAAAATAAAAATATAAAAAAATTATAATGGAAATTTATAATTTTTTTTTTGGAATATATAATTACGAGTATGATATATATATAGATATATTTTATTCTTAATTTGAAAAAGAAAAGGAAATATATATGTGTAGATAAAAAGTATATATTATATATAATACCATCTATTAGGCGAAATATATGATATTTTAATTATATTTAGTATATAAATTTTCATATATTTATTAATGCACATTTTTTCTATTTTTTGGACAATCATCGATATGTAAATTAGAAATTACATAATATTAAATTTAAAGATATACATATATATATGTATATATGATTAATTTAAAAAAATAAAATTTAATGCACGTTTTTTTTCTTTTTTTTTTTTATAATATTTTATATTTAGAATTATAATTTCAATGAAAAAAAAAAAAAATTAAATGAATAATATAAAATGTTTCTTTTATGGATACTTTAATAATTTGTTAGAGTTTCAGAAAATATATAATATATATATAATATTATTATTAATATTATAAAATTAAGACCTTTTATTAAAGTCATATATTTTAATATTTGATATAATATTTTAATTTATGGTTGCTGATATATATATATATTTATTTATTTGGATATAGATTAACATTATTATTTAAAAGATTTATTATAACCTATATTATAATAAAATATGATTTATCATTTAAATATTTATTTATGAAGGATATAATTTGTAAATAAAATTTTGAATTAATATAAATTATATATCAAAAGATATTTTTTGTAATATATAATAATTAAATAAAATACATGCATTATATTAATTGAATATTTAATTTACATAAATAATGATCATAATTTGGTGTATTTTAAATTATTGTAATATAAAATACAGTTTTAAATATTTTATATTTTGAAAAACAAAAAACCCCAAAAAAAAAAGATTTTAAGTATGAAATAAATTAATATCATCCGATATATGAGTTTATATAAGTGTATGTAACTGTAAAATTATATATAATTATGTAGGTATTATATGTTATTACATTTTATATGGAAGGATATTAAAAATTTTCATTATGTACATAATATTATATATATATATATATATATATATATATATATATATACATAGGTAATTCATAGGAAAAAGAAATTATTGTTTATTAAAAAAAAAAAAAAAAGAATGTAATTTATAATGTGTAACTTGCTCATTATTAAATTCTTTTATAATGAATTGAAAATTAGGAAATTACACATTATTAAGCAGGATCAAATAAGTTAACAATTTTATATAGCTAATACTAAAATATTAATTGAAAATGTTTTAGAATTCTTCTTTTTATTATATATAAATATATAAATATATATATATATATATATATATATATGATTAATTATAATATACAAACACATTTTATGAATATTCTATTATTATATTATAAAAATAATTATATTTTTAAATATAACATCTTATTTTAATTTAAAAAATATTTATCATAAGTGTTCATTGAGAAAACTGCAAGAAATATTTTGTAATAAAATATTTAGATTATTAATCGTTGGTTTACGGGATATATATTTAATTATAAGATTTATTTATTATCCTTTATTATTATAAGGCTTTTTTTGTATTTCATAAAAAGTGTAAATATAATAATGTTCTGTAACATATATAGGGCAATGAGTTAAATAAACTAAATCGATACATTATATAGTAAATTTTGATCTATCAAATGACTTTCGTAATATTTGGATAAAGAAATTGATAATTATATTTATATTTAAAGATTTTTATATGTATATATTTGTGAAAAAAAATAATTGAAATTTAACATTATTACATAAATTTCTTAATTTTTTGCATAATATTGTAATTATTAATATATAGTATTTTTTATTAATTTTTATATTTCCCTATATTATGAAAAATTTGGTATTGATTATATTATATTGAACTTATATTAAATTATAATATATTATTTTTATATATTTTTCTAATTTAGATAATTTAAAAATTTTTTTTTTTTTTTGATCTTTTTGGTAATATGTAGTGTGTTTGCTATATGTTTATTTATATAATATAATTATGTGTATTATATTACATAGTTCTTTTATCATATATTTTATAATATGGTATATTTTTTTTCCTTTTTTTTGTTTTTTTTTTTTAATAAATATTAATTAAATATAAAATCACTAAAACGAATGAATTATAATATATTTAGAGATTTTGGTTAAAATGAATACTATGTATATTTTTTTATAACTATAATATTTTTATATATTACTATTGTTTAAGAATAATATATATTTTATTATGGGTTTATATATTATAAAGTACATAGGAATTTAATAAAAATATAAATATATATATATATATATATGAATTAATAAATGATTTGCTAATTAAAGAATAATATTGTCTTCCTATTTATATCGATTTGTTTATGAAGAGGTATTTTGAAAATAAATGATGATAATTTACGTTTAAAATATTAGTAGACTATAATACTTATACATTTTTTTTTTTTATATTATGAAAATAAAATAATATAACCATTTATAGTTACATATATAAGTGACATTTATTCACATTTGTTTTTGTTTTTGTTTTTGTTTTTTTTTAATACCGTTAGATTGAATTAACAAATTTAAGAAAACAAATATTATGAATAAATAAAAATTAGGTATAGTAATATTTTATTTTAAAAATATATGCCTTTTCCTATGAAACATCAAAAATATATATGTATCATTTTTTTAATAGAATATATTATAAATATATTGTATAATAATTAGCATTACTTACATTTTATAAAAGTTATAGAAAATTTTATAAAGTTGTTATTGGAAATTTGGTTGACATAAAAAGAAAAAAAAAAAAATTCATGTATGATGTAAATTCGATATAAAAAATATTTATAAATAATTCTAATAATTATATTCTTGTTATTTAAAAATTGATATATTAATCTCTATAATTATTTTATATTTCTAATATATAAATTTCTTTACTTTATATAATATTTCTATAACTCTCTCTTTTTTTTTCTTTACTTTATTAACTTGGTAATATATTTTTAGGAAAAAAAAAAAAAACATATATCATTTAATAACAAAGAAATTATATTACGATAATATATATATATATATATATATATATATATATATTATATATTTACAATATACTTTTTATTCTTTTTTATTTTTTCTGTTCTTTCTATTTTTTTTATTCATTTTATATTTTTTATTAAATATTTGTTTTACAGAAAATATAAGAAAAATATATAAACATACAAAATTTATAAAAATATTATAAATGATATATTTTTGTTATCTTATAACTATTTAATTATTTTATTTAAAATATTCTTTTTAGGTTATTTTTATGGACATGTTCCTTTTATTTTTTTTATAGGATTTTTTCTTACAGATTTTAATAATTTTTTAAAATATGCATTTCAAAAATTTTTATATTTAAATAATTTAAAAGAATATTTATATTATATTATATTATTTTTTATTTTATTTTATTTTTTTTTTTTTTTTGGGTTATTTTTTTTTCTATATGATGAACAGAATATTGTTTTTACATATATTTATTTAAACAACGCATCAGGTATTTTTTTCTTTAAAAAATTATTAATATTCATACATTTAATATATATTATTAAAATATATAATTTATTAATATATATAATTAAGATATGGTTTAACTAAAACTTATTATAAAAAAAAAACAAAATTAAATAAAATAAAAAAAGAGACTTATTTTTATATATTATGTATGATATATATATATATAATAAATAAAAAAGAAAGTTTTAATTTTTTTTTTTTAATATATCTTATTATTATTTTTAAAAATATTATAAATATAATAAAAAATATATTTTTTTTTTTTTTTTTTTTTTTCATTTTTTTTTAATATCTTATTTTAATAAAATATAATAAATAAAATATATATTATATTATTATTATATATATATTTATAATATATAATAATAAATAATATATTAATGAAAATTTTATTTTATATTTATATATGAGAAATCTTTTAATTTTTTTTAATTTTTTATATATTCTTTCTCTCTTTTATATTTATATATATAAATCTTTATATATTATTTAATACATATAAAAAGAAGAATAAAATACTATTTATTTTTCTATTTTTACAATTAAAAAAAAAACATATAATAAAACATGAAGGAAATTTTATTATATGCAATTTGAAATGAAGAAAAAAAATTATATATATATATATTTATTAAAAAAGTAAAAAAGCATGATATTTTTATGATATTTTTGTGTTTATATGCATATTTATAAATATAAATAAAAATATATATATAATATATATTTTATATTATATAATAAAATATAAAAAAAAAAAAATTTTTATATATTTTTTTAATTTTTAAATTTATTTTTAATACAAATTTCTAAAATATTTCTATTATATTTTTGAAATGTTAATCATTGCTTCCCATTTTTTTAATTAAAAAAAAAAAAAAAAAGAGAAATTTACAAAAAAGTACATTTGTTGTAAGTGTAGTGAAAATATTATGTAAATAGCTATTTATATATTTTTATAAAATATAAAAACAGTAATTTTTATGTATATCATTGGATATATATATATATATATATATATTATGTATATACTTTGTAATTTGTATTTCAAATACTGCATAATTAAATATAATATTTAAAATTTTTTTTTTACATATTTATATGTGTTATATATATATATATATATATATATATATATAAATATATTTTTATTGTTTTAATATGTAAATTTTTGGGGAATCCTTATAGAAATAACCTAAAAATATAATATTCTATTTATTCAAAACCCCCCCAAAAAAAAAAAAAAATAAAATAAAATAAAATAAAATAAAAAAAACATATAAAATAAAAATTAAAAAATAAAACAATACAAAATAACACTTGCTTATAGGAAATATTATATAAATATTTAGAAGATATTATTTTTTAAAAATGACCTTATTTACAAAATATAATTACCTAGGCTATAAAAATGGAATTACAAAAAATTTATCAAATACAGAGCACAATAATATAATTAGTATAAATAAAGGATATAAAAAAAAGACATCATGGAACTGTTTAGGTTCTTTTAGAAATATATGTTTAACATTATGTGTTATGACAGCATTATATATACAATTCAGAGTGAGTTAAAAAAAATTAATGTATGATGTTTTATTTTAGTAGGAATATTTTTATTTACATAAGCCCCAATATATATATATATATATATATATATATTAATTATATAATTAGTTGAACTATATTTATGCAATTTATTTTTGAAAAATCATATATGACATTTAATTATTTATTTAATATTTTTATAGTATAAATGTGGGGAGAATAGGACATCTGTTGTTCCATTGGATAAGATACGTTCAAGAAATTTATCTGATGTACAAGTGGAAAATTTCCCTTCTTTAAATCATAGTGACAAAACTTATAAGAAAAATGATGAAAAAGACGAATCTAATAATAATAATTCAAATAAAAATAAACAACCAAATGAAGATGATGAAGAGCTTTCACAAAATAATAATAATAAGAATAAGAATAATAACAGTAATAATAACGTGAATAATAATATAAGTAATGTTAGTAATGATTCAGGAAATGTAATAAGTAAAAGAATTAAGAAAAAGACATATTTAAATTATAATGATTTGACAAAACAATTAACAAAGGAAGAATTATATTATGTTCTTAATACTTTAAAAAGGGTACCTGGAAGAAGAAACCTTAATAATTTATGGAAACATGTGCTTGGTATAATAAACGATTTATTAAATGAAAAATTACTTGATCTAAATGTATATATAAAAGAATATAAAAAGAAATATGAAAGTGAACGTGATCAACAATCTTATCGTATTAGTAGAAGTGGTTTAATGGAAAAATATTTAGATGAATTTGATGAAAGAATAATGGAACAAGAAATTGCCTATAGTAATAATTTTAAATATATAATACATAATAGTTCTTCACTTGATGAAATAAAATATTATATTCATACATTTATAGATGATTTAGAAAAGTTAATAAATTATATGTATGGTAGTTATAAACATATATTTGAATTAGTAAATCAAGGTCCATCTAAAGTAAATTTGAATGATTTTATATTTAAATGAATGTATATATTTAAGATTAAATGTAAGGATAAAAATGAAAAGCATCATTATATTTAAAGAAGCATAATATGTGTGTAAAATAACATAAATAGAAAAAATTAAAATTAAATATTATACTAATTATTTTTAATATAGTATTTATTATATTACTTTTTATTTTATTTTATTTTATTTTTTTTTTTTTTGTTAGCCGTATTTTTTTTTAATATGCATTTTAAATTATATATTTATATATTAATCCGAAAGGTGAAAATAGGAAAAAAGAACATATATATATATATATATATATATATAATATTCATGCTTTAAATATGCATATATTTTACATTCATTAATGTTTCTTTTATTATTTGATTTATTTTGGATTTATATTTTTTTAATCTTCTTAAATTCAATTAAAATCAATTATAAATTATTTAAATGTGTGTAGTTCCGTTTTTTTCTATGATGTTTTTTTTTTTTTTTTTTTTTTTTCTCTTGTGAAAATCACAAAGGACATAATACTTATTAATAATTATTAACCTTTATCTTATTTATTCTTAATTAATTATTTCTTTATAATATGAATTTATGAGTAGAAATATTTTTATTTAAGTGACATTGTGTTGATTAGAATTTTATAGAATTTTTTTTTTTTTTTGTTGTTATTTATATAAAAAAAAAATTAATTATAACTGATAATATGTTAATGTAATATATGTAGTACAATTAAATTGTTGTTATTTAAATTCATAATATTTTGTTCTGTGGCTATTATATAATATTGTCATTAACAAAATATATAAGGGAAAAATAATTTTTACTATTATATCTATTTAGTTATAACTTAAAATATGTATTTTATTTTGATATATGTTTTAATAAAATTATAATATTTATGAGTAAGGTAAAGAAAAGGTAAATAAAGCTATGTACTTAAATATTATGTTTATGTATTTATATATGTTATTATAAGTATTATGGAAAATTTTGAAAAACTTAAAAGATATGATTAAGGTGAAGATTATATATGTAAATATTAATATATTAATATGATATTTATATTATTGTTATTTAATAATTAATATAATTATTATTTTTATGGTTATTAAAGAAATATAGAGAGGATAAAATATATGTATTAAGGTTTGATGTTAAAAATTATATGGTATTTCATTTTCTTTTTTTATTATTAAATATAAATTTATCATAACATAAGAAGAGAATATTATTGTTATAGATATTTTACATTAAGTCTAAAATTCAATTTATCATTATTATATAACAATTAGATAGAGTGTGTATTAAAATAATTTATTATGTCTAAATAAAATATGTATTCATTTAATAGATCAAATTACATCTAATTATTAATTCTATAAAGGAATGTATTAATATATATATATATATATATATATATATATATGTATATATCCAATTTTATATTAATTTTAATTATAATGTTCTTATATAATTTGTTATTTCTTGTAGAATATGTTTTTATTTTTATACAATGATCCAAAAGTGGGAACAATTTTATGATACCCATCCAAAAAAAAGTGTCAGAATTAAAAGGAAGAATGAATCTACAGTTGATAAGAAGTAGGAGAAATTAAAATGAAAAGATTAAAATACACCAAAAAAGTAATAGTATTATACACGATTTAGGATATGAGAAAACATTTAAAGAAAATAATTATAATGATATAATAAATGAAATAACATTAGAAGAATTACGCCATTTATTAAATAGATTTATTTAAATTTCACCTAAAGATGATCTTTTTACAACATTTGGTTTTTATTTTTTTTTGATGTGGCTAAAGGAGAAATGCATAAAAAAAATAATTAATAATTTATGGCTTTCCTTAAAAGATTATTAAAATGAATATGAATGTTTTAATACCAAAGGACATTTTAAAAGAAAAATTGAAAAATAGATATTTAAATTTTGTACTTGGTATAATTCAATACGTGATATGTTTTTTTTTTTTTTTTTTTTTTTTTTTTTTCTATATCAATTGTATAAATAAAATATATTGATAATTTTTAGATTTTAGTTAGTACGGATGTATCATTTGAAGAAATAAAAAGTTGTATTTATTTCTTTATATATTAATTTGGTATATTAATAATAGAATTATATAATAAATATAAAAAATTATTTTACGAAAGAATACATAACCATAGAAGATAAAATACAAATTGAAATTATATATAATATTGATTTTTTTTTTTTTTTTTTTTTTTTGTGTGATCTTTTATATTTTCCTTTTTCATAACATAAAGATGTGCTCTTTTTGAAATTACAATAAATAAAATGTAAATTATGTATATATATATATATATATATATATATATATATATATATATATATTTATATATGTTGTGAAATGATAATTCAACTGTATTTTATAAATAACATTAACGATTTATTAAATAATAATAATGTAGAAATATATTTTGTTAATTAAAATACATATATTATATTAAGTCAATATTTAATATACTAATTAAAAAGAACTTTTTATATAATTTTATAATACATTTATTATTATGTCCTTAATATTATATTATATTATCTGTCATGTGCATATTATATTAATTATGAGAACTAGACACATATAGTTTATATTTACTTAAATATTAAGAGAAAAAAGAACAAATCTAATATAATATTGATTAAAAATAGGGCGTACTTTTTTTTTTTTTCTTTCTTTAATTTGAATAAAATTAATTTAATGTTAAAATGGTTATATAAAAATGAATTATCTTTAAGGTTTTTATGTATATATTATATAGTAATATAAAAATAAATACATATATATATTAATATATTTAAATATAATGTATCAAAAATATATGTAAATATAATATATATGACAATTCCTTTTTTGAAAAAAGAAAAATTAAATTTTATATTAATTAAAATTTTGAACGTTAAAAAATATAAATACTATGAATTAATTTTGTTTACATAATATTTATTTTTATCTTAATATACAATATTTATTGATGTTTGAATTATTTTATGTACATTAGAGTTAGTATAATAATAGCCTTTATAGGCATATTTCAGTGCACATTTAATATATGTGTAAAAAAGTGTAATTATTTTATTTTATTATTTTTTATTATTATTTTTTTTTTTTTATTAAAAAAAAAAAATATATATGTATATAATATTTACTCCTGTATCTTATATGAATATTATATATTTTTTATATAAATTTTTGTCTATAAAAATTAGTAAAAATTATGTAAATTAAAATAATATATTTTAAAGAAAAAAAAAAAAAAAATATATATATATATAATATATATATTAAATCTGTTATCTAAGTATTTAAATTTTTTTTTTTTTTCATTACTTTTTATTTTGTTATTTATTTTTCTTTCTTTTAACAAAATTATTCATTTATACATGTTTTTTTTAACAAATAAAACATAAGCAAAAATATGCATAATGATAAAAAAATATTAAAAAAAAAACAAAAAAAACAAAATATGCGTAAAAAATATTATATATATATATATATATATATATGTATTTATTTAATTTATTTATTTATTTATTTAATTTATTTATTTATTTAATTTATTTATTTATTTAATTTATTTATTATAAAATAATTTTGATTTAAAAAAAAGGGAGAAAAATTGTAAAATACAAAAAGAGAGAAAAAAAAAAAAAAGTAAAATGTTCAAAAGATATTTTTAATATATTTATAACATATATGTATATTTTGTGTACACCTTTTTGCAAAAATTTAATTTAATTTTTTTTTTTTTTTTACGGTTGTCATATTACGTGTACTTTTTGTGATTATCTTTGTATAATCATAATGTACGTATTAATATGACACGTTGGTATGAAATGTACATGCAGGGAAAATGTAATAATAAATAATGATATCATATTTTAAGGTAGTAGTTTTTATAATATTTTTCTGTCTATTTCTAAAAAAAAGGATAATTTGTTCCATTAATGAGCGTAAAAATGTGAATGAAAATTTAAATGAAGATCAAAATGATAATGACAATATATATCAATTGAAATCTATGATTGGAAATGATGAACTACATAAGAATTTAACGATACTAGAAAAACTTATATTAGATTCGTTGGAAAATGATAAATTAAAATTCCCTCTAGTAAAACATGAAACCGAAAAGTATTTGGATTTATCTAAATTTAAAAAAAAAAGCATAAATGATGTAGATGATGATATGTATATTATACCAACTATAAAATCAAGTTTCTATGATATTGCAAAATATGAAAATTTATTAAAGGAACAATTAATAGAATTTTATACGGCAAATATTTCAGATTTAATTAAAAAAAAATTACTTATTGTAAGATCATTAAAAACAATAAAATTGATGCTTATACCATTAAATTCTTTTAAAGAAAAAAATAATTTAAAAATTGCACTAGAAGAATTAAATAAAGTATTTATGAATAATATGGATCAATCAGAAAAAAAGGATTTATTAAATAACCATCGTGAAATATTCAGAAATATTTTAAATGTTGTTGATCATATTAAAAAATCAGATGAGATCATAAACAAAGGTGAAGCTTTAATTCTTGGAGATACTAAGATAGATCTAATGAATACAAATGACTTTTTTTTTACAACAAACACTAATATAAAATTTATGGAAGAATTAGATAGTATATTGAATCAATATGGGTTAGGTTTAATTAATCAGCTTGGTCCTCATCTTATAGGTATTTTTTTTT
>LT969558.1:0-65000 GCA_900097035.1 Plasmodium blacklocki (nom. inval.)
TATTTATGTTTTACCATCTACTAAATTGTTTGGAATATGATTTCTAACATATATAGTATATATTTTTTTTATAGGGAAGGGAACCAATAGTTTTGTTACAAGGGTTTTGTTGAACGTATCTTCATCCTTTATATTTAAATACATTGCTTCAGCGATATTTTTTGTTCGCAATATCTGTAGGAAAAATAACATATATGTGTATGTATTTGAATTTATGTAGGTAAGCATGTATGTAATTCTATGTATGTATGTAATAATTATATATATGTAAATATATATGTATATATCTATATATATATTATATATCTACATATATAAATTTATATAAACATATATATTTTTTTTTTTACCTTTGAAACTTGTAAGCCGAAACAGAAATAGGAACGTGTACCAATTAATATCATGTGATAAGAAATTACTGTAATCTTGATATATGTCTAACGTTCTCATTAGTGATGAAACTTTTTGTATTTTTAGTCCTTTAGTTAATATACGTAAAATTTTGTATCATCGAATGAGCGTCATCGAATTTCACTAATAAAAAAAAAAATATATATGTGTGTGTAATTATCTGCATATATATATATATATACTCCTTTTATTTTTTATATTACTGTTAGAATATAAAAATGTTCCTCTACACATATCACATTTTGTTATATCATTAAGCAAATTACTATCTTTTGATAATGTATATGGTTGGTCATCATGACATTTATCAATACCTATTAAATATATATATATATATATATATGTATGTATATAATAAATACATAAAATATAATTCATATATACTAATTCGTATATATATATATAATATATAAAGTTATTTTTATTTACATTGTAATAATTTCTCAAAAATTTTGGTAAACTCTTTTTCTTCCGTAAAAGACATTTCGACAGCTAAATAAAAAGTAAAGAATCATGATGTCATTTATATTATTTGTTTAATTAAATATACACACACATATATATATATTTCCTTACCGTTATAATATCCTGGTAAATAAAGTGATGTTACGTACGCTTTTGTATCATGATCTATTAAAATAATATAAATAATAAAATATTTATATTAGGATATATGAAATTATACACATGTATACATATATTTAAATATGACATTATACGTATATATATATATTTCATTACTTAAAAGTCCAGTTAAATTTAATAAATGAACGTATAATATTTTTTTTGTTCCATATGAACTATAACGTTTCATGAAATAATAATAATTTAAATATAAATTATATGCGCTTATTTTATGATGGGTTTCTGTTTCGGGAAAAGAGTTTTCTTCGTTCGCTTCTTTCTTAAATTGATTCGTATGATAAATAATACATTCTTTAGGATCATTACACATATATGAAAAGAAATAATCTTTTATATATTTATGTTCCATCATACCATGTAACTCAAAATCGGTGTCTTCAGTAGTTTTTATTATTTCTAACTGATATTTATTAAAATAATGTATTAGATATTCCAAAATATTACATTCCATAGATGTTTTTGATCTGTTTAACTTTAAATACGTTTTTCTACGTTTTTTTTCCGAGTAATAACAGATTTATGGTCACATATCATATCAATAATTTAAATCTATCAGATATGGAGAATTCTAAAATTTTTCTGCCAACTAAAAAATTTTGATTTTTGGCTTCAAATAATTTTTGTAATTTTTTAGTGCTAATTTTAATACTGTAAAATGTCCTAGGGCTGTAAAAAAGAAGTATGCGTTGTGTAGTATTTTATTGTATATTATAGGTAGTATATATATATATATATATATACATATTGACAAATAAATATAAAAAAAAAATATATAAACAAACAAATAAATATACATATTAATCATATATGTGTTTTTTTTATTACCTATAAGATGTGGACCCAAATGAATTAATCAAACCTAATCCGTATTGATTTGTTATATTATCTAAAGTTTCCATAAAATTTATATTTGAATTTGTCGTAAAAAAGAAATCATTTGTTTCCATTATATCTATCTTTATTAGCCTAGTATAAGGCATCATCTTTTATTTGGGATTGCCTACTTTCTTTAATTTCATAAACATCTGTCAACAAATTACTAAAAAATGTCTCATGGTCACCAAATTGACTTGTTCCTTTACTTTGAACATGATTGTTTTTAAATACATCATTTAATTCTTCCAGTGCGGCTTTTAAATCATTATTTTGTTTGTATGAATTTAATGGTATAAGCATTAATTTTATTGTTTTCAATGTTCTCACAATAAATATTTTTTTTTTTATTATATCTGAAATATTAGAATTATAAATTTCTATTAATTGTTTTTTCATTAAGTGTTCATATTTTACAATATCATGAAATGATGATTGAACAGTAGGTATGATGAATTTTTTATTATTTGTATTCCTAAAATTTTTTTGTTTAAATTTTGATATATCTAACAATTGTTCAATTCCCTCATTAAGGACAGGATATTTTAATTTATCTTTTTCTAAAGATTCTAAAATTAATTTTTCTAATATTGTTAAATTCTTATATAGTTCATCATTTGCAATCATCGATTTTAATTGATGGATATTTTCATTATAATTTAATGTTTTACTAACAGTTTCATTTTGTTTTTCATTTATTGAACATATTACCTTTTCATTTAAATATAAAATAAATATTAGAATGAAAAAAAATATTTTAACAAATGATACCATTTTTTACTATTTATTCTTATACTTATTTCATTTTTAGCTATATGATAGTATTAATGCGTACTCAAATATTTTTACGATATATTTAAAAAAAAAAAAACGTACAGCAACAAAATAGCCCAAAATATACATATATAAACTAAAAGTTGTATTAGAAAAGTACACAAAAATATTATATATATTAGTACATACGTTTGTATATATAATTGAATATTATTTTTTCAATGACAGGCATATTTTTTAATTTACACATATTTCTACCATATCAATTATTACCATTTTTATAATTTCACCTATTCACAAGAAACCAATTATAAACAGAAGAACAGAAATTTATAATAAATATGAAATATAAGTCAAATTACCCAATTTTATATTCCTTTAACTATCTAATAATGCATAATTTTGCATAATTCCTAAAATTTTTTTTTCAAATGAACATGTAATTTAATTATTACCAATATAAAAATAAATTAATTAATACAATTAAATATATAATATAAATAATACAATCAAATAAATAATTAAATTAATAAAAATAAATATCATAAAATAATACAAAATATATAACATGAAATATATGACATATAATAGATAAAATAAAAAAATTAATATAAAATAAAATAAAATTGAAACGTAGCCGAGATTACTATAAATTAAAAAAAAATAATTACATTTCGTTCCTTTTTAATATCGGTACAGCTAATAACAAATTAAAAAAAAAAAAAATTTTAAAATTAAATTATATAAAAAAAAATAAGACATTACATTTCTATAAATATCATTTTTGTCAATTTAAAAACGATTAAAATTAATAATTAATAGGAATAATTAAAATATGTATTCTTTTTCGGTTTTATTATTTTGTATTATTATTTTATTTTATTTTTTATTTTTAAATAAATTTTTAAAACCTTTTATTTTATTTTATTTTATTTTGTTTTTATTTTTTTTTTCATTTCCTAAATATGTATATATAAAATTTGTATTTAAAAAAAAAATAATAATAATAAACTGAAATAAGATATTTTATTTATTTCATAATAAACATTCACAATATTAAGAAAAATAATTATATTTTATTTAAATAAATTTATATTTTAAAATTTTTAAAAATAAATTTTATTAAATAATTAATAATAATTGCACCTATTTATACATAGTGGAATTGATATATATATATTATTATTATATTTCGTATATGTTACAACATTATTAAGTAAAACATTATATTATATATTTACTTTAAATTAAAAATATATTCGTTTTTTTTTTTTTTTTGAAAAATAAAAATATTATCTGTGAATTATTATTTTTTTTTTTTTCTCCTCTTTGTTAATATATTTTTATAGCATAATTCAAAATTTCCATTTTATTCTAAAAACATTTTCATATATTATATATATTATTTATATTTTAGAATATCCCTATACAATTTTAATTTGTATTTCTTCAAAAATTAATATATATATATAATGTGCAATTATAAATGATGATTACAATGGTGTTATTAAATGTATAATATATTGAAATAAAAGGAACCAATCGTAAAATCATTTATTATTTTTCATTTTATGAGTATGAAAAATTAAATAAATAAATATATTTATTTATATATATTTTATATCAATTAAATAACTGTTTCAGAATTAAATGTAAATTTCATATAGTAATTAAATTATATTAAATTTTTATTTATTATATTTGATCTTTTATTTTAAATGTTTGTTATTTTTATTTTTAGTTTTAGTTTTTGTTATATAATTTATTCAACAATATTTATTTATATGTTTTACTTAAAATGGAAATATTTTTTTTTTATATATTAATGTTTTGTTCAAAAAAAAAATACATAAATCTATATATTTATATATAGATTTAAAACTAAATTAGACAATATTTGTTCTGTATATTATAATAAATATTTTAACATTTTATATTTTTTTAAAGACGTAAAATATTATATATGTGTAATAGTAATAATATTTAATGACATCAATTAATGTTTATTATTTGGTTCACTATAAATGAAATTTTTAAAATATATTTTTCTAATATAAAATATATATTATATATAACACTTATACTATATCTCATATAATATATATGTGTTTCCTTTATAGGATTCAAGCATTTTATAAGACACAATTTATATAATTTATACCCAAAAAATCGAATATATTTTGTTCTTTTTTATTTCTACATATATTACGATAAAATATTTTTATTAATTAACATTTTTTATAAATTGATAGAATTTTTTATTTTAATTGATGACTCTACGTTTAAACAATTTATATAAAAAAAAAAGAAAATAAATTTGCAACCTATATAAAAGTGCAAAATATATTATAATATAATTTTCTAAGGAACATATATATATATATATATATATATATATATATATTATAAGTATAAGGTATAGTTCTATAACAATTATTTTATTATTATTACATATATGTATATGTATTCCCCCATAAAACTACACAATTAACATTAATATAGATTTATTTTAAATATTTAATCTTTGGGGACATTCATCCTTCTTTAGATATACACAAAACGTGATACCATATATTATAAAGATCTTCATTATATGGACGTTCTTTTAAATATTCAATACATTATCTAAATAACCCAATGTTAAATGTTTAAATAAATCATTATAATTTATATTATTACATTTATCTTTAGTTGTAACATCATCATATTTTACATTATCTTCACTCTTACAGCTTTCTGAACTAAGTAGAGTATTATTTTTTTCATCTAAGATAATTTTTAATTGAACGTATTCACAGCTACTTAATTCTTTATTCATTAGACTTTTAGATTAAGATAAATTTCTTCTATATATATCATAAATTCCTGCATCAAATGTTTCATTTTTCCCATATATTATAATATTCTAAAGTAAAAATAAAAAATATAGAAAGAACAGAGAACGTAATATAGATATAGATGTACTTATAGATTTAGTTGTCAAAATTGATATATTTATAGATATAAGAAATTTTGATGTTATAAAATGGATTATA
Source organism: Plasmodium blacklocki (nom. inval.) (assembly GCA_900097035.1). Classification (NCBI taxonomy): domain Eukaryota; phylum Apicomplexa; class Aconoidasida; order Haemosporida; family Plasmodiidae; genus Plasmodium; species Plasmodium blacklocki (nom. inval.). The sequence continues at coordinate 5,739 of LT969558.1, forward strand.
TGTATTAATTTAAGCTTGCTATTACTAATATAAAAATTCCAGTAATCGATAACAAATTTAAAAATATCTCCTAACGAAACAATATTTTGTCCTATTATTAGTATTGAATTATTATGAATAATATTCTACACAATGATATTTCATCTTACACGTACTAGTACTATAATAATTCTATATTTTTAAAATATATTATAATTATATAATGAGTGTTTTATATGAACACTTATTATACTTTTAATGTATTATATGTGCTTCACAAAAATATTTATATATTTATTAAAAATTATTTTATTGTATAATATTTAATATATATTTTTTACATCTATATTTTATGTTAATGAAAATATACTATTATAAATATATTTATATATGTAAAGAAGGTAAAAATATAATGATAAATTTATTTCGTTTTGTAAATTCTACAATAATTTTAATAATATTAACAATAACAATATTTTTAAAGTTCATAAAACATATATATTGTATTTTATTTAAATGAAAAGAAAAATTCATTATTGTATGTTATTTGAAATATATAAAAAAAAATAATAAAAGAAAATAATAATGATAATAAATATAATCTTAATTATAATACCTATATATTTATGTGTTATCTAATTTTTCAATATTATTGATAATTGCTCAGATCAACATAAATTAGTACACAATTTTAATATTGATACTGTTCATAAATGGATCATTTCAATCAAATTCCATAAAATACATAACATATTTTAATATAATTAAATCTATCAAAAATAAAATAACAATTTCTAAATATCTATTAGATAATATATACAATTATATATTACAATAATTATATTATTATATAATATATTTATAACTTTATTAAATAATAACTCAAAAATTACATTTTAGAAATTATAACTCTATTATATTCTCTTTTAATTTCAAATTTGCTTAATTTTTCTATACCCAGTTATATAGTAGATATAAAATTAAATAATAAAATATATATTTTACACATATATTTATCAATAAATTATTAAAAAGTATATGAAGAAAACAATTTCTTTTTATAAAAATTAAAAGAAAAAAATAATAATTATTTATATCTAATTTGTGTCCTCATTATAATGTATTAATTTTATACATGGTGCTTTATATGCATTATATTTACCAGAAATAAAAATCCCAATTCAGTAACATAAATATGTATATATAAATATTACACATATTGTATATTACAATGACACCGATATTTATAAAATTTAAATAAAATATTTAAACGAATTATTTTATAATCATATAAAATTAACATATAATTGCTAAAATTATATTTTAATTTAATATACCACAAAAAAAAAAAAAATTAAATAAATAAAAAATAAAAAGTAAAATATATTTATATTAAATATTAGAGAACATAAAATTTTATTAGGATGATTTTTATACATAGAAAAATTTTATTTGATAATAAACTGTATTTTATTAATAATATATATATATATTTCTTTAAATATATTTTTGATATATAGTTTACACAAAGTCATTTATATCTATATCTATATCTATATATATATCTATATATATATATATATATATTTATATATGTATATTATTAGATCTCTATGTATAATATAATACTTGTTATGAATGATTTCTTGTATTTTAAAATTAATTCTATTTTCAATTATATTAGGACAATTAACCTTAATTTATAATGTAAGAAATACGAAAGAAATAAAAAATATATATGCGTATATATATGTGTGCATAATACAAAACTACCTTTTGTTATTATACATTTTAATATTTTTATTTATAATTTGCTTATATTTTTATAATACAAAATATATAATTTAGATATTTTGATTTTTTTTTTTTTTTTTTTTTTCTCCATTTTTAGAATAACTGTGATAGATTATATAAAAATACAAACAATGGAAATATAGTGTTAATTGGAACAAATTTTCGATCCTTAGCGGAATTAACACATAAACTTTCAACAAACTATAGACAAGAAAATAAAGAATTAAAAGAATATAGAAACACTAATCATACAAAATACAAGAAAGATAAATATCCAAAGAATGACGTAAAATCAAAACAAAACGTATACGAAGTACCAAAAAACGAAAATGCTAGAACACCAAACTCAAAAATATATACAAAAGAAAAATATAATAAAGAAAAAGAAGCAAAATCAAATCGATCTTCGAATTCCATTAAATATTTAAAAACGCAAAATAAACATTATAATAATTTTTATGAAAAACCAGAAATAAATTTTGAAAAATTTACAGATAAATCAAATAATAAATCTCGTGAATGTAAAAATAAGAAGAAATCATCCGACAAATTATCTTCATCAAGTAAAGATCATGATAAAAATTTAATTAATTTAGAAACAGCTTGTGTTGAATGTACATATATGTGTACAATTCCCACTACATTTATATTAGGTTCTGGGATAGGAGCTGGTATTGCAGCAGCTAAAACATTTATTGTAAAAGAAATTACGGATACAGTGATTGTTGCAGCTTTGAAAGCCCTTGGTGTAAAGTTATTCTTTGAATCTTCCATAAAAAGTGTTGCTGCAACTTTATCTGCATCTGCAACAAATAGTGCAGCCTCAATTGCTAGTGCAGCTTGGACCGGTTTTATTCCTTATGCTATAGCGGCTTTGGTTATAATTCTACTAGTTGAAGTACTTATAATATTATATATGTGGTTCTATAGAAGAAGAAAAAATTCATTCAAACATGAATGCAAAAAACATTTATGTATGTAATGTATTTTTTTTAGAATATGAGTGATATTATTCTTCAATTATATATAAATTGTATTTTATGATAATTTTTTTTTAACGCATGATGTAATATTATTTGAATAATATTTGCATGAGAAAAATTTTTTATAGATATTAATCATTTTAAAAAACAAAATTGAACTAGATAATTAATTTACATAATATATATTTATTACTCGTTTAATTAACAAAGCATTACATAATTTTTATGTTAATATTTTATGTACAATAACTTATAATTCTTTTTACTCTTTTGAAGTCTATATTCTAATATTAATTTTAAAACACTTTATTGAATTTTAATATTAAAAAAGTAATATACAATTAAATTAAAAAGAAATTTTACCTATTAATAATATTACTAATAAATACCACTTATTTATATGTCATATAAATATATTAAATATATTCTATTATATCTAACTCAAATAGTATCTTATCATTTTTTAAACAGTATGATGTTTTTTTTTGTTTTTATTATTCTATTCTATATTATAATGTTCTATTTTATTTTTATTTTATATTAAACAAAATGTATACAATAATTTCATATTGCAAGAGAAAGGGAATTCGACATTGTATATAAAAATATATATTATAATAAAATATATGGTAATATATTTTCAAATAATAATGATAAAATAAATTACAAATTTTAATTATGTAACAAACAAATGAACATTAACGCAATATTTTAGTATTAATCATATAATTAATAATTACAAAATATATTTTGTATTATTTATTTTTATCATTATATACTTTTTATATAAAAAATAAATTTTAAAATCCATAAATATATTTTTCAAATATTTGTTATGAGTCAAATTCATAAAAATTATCTTAAATATACGCAATTCATATAATATATATAATGATACTCTATTTATATAAAAATGTAAAATATGTCAGTAGCTTTTAAAAACAAATTTAACAAAATTTTTATAAATTAATATTTTTCATAGAAAAATATAAACCGTTCAAAATTATTCAAATTATAATATCAAAAAATAAAAAATTAATATAATATACTCATTATACACCATATAGATATCAAATATTACAGCTATTTTATATATATATATATATATTTATATATATTTATATATTTATTATTATAATTTGATGTTTTTACAAAATTATACTCCCATCTTTCATTTATATTTATTTAATAGCATATTAAAATGTTAATTATTTATTATTATATACATGTTAATAATTTAGTCAATAACACAAAGTATTATATATACAAAATATTAAAAAAATAAAAATTAATAATAAATATATTGTAATTATTTTAATTTGGATATACTCGCGTACAAATATATATATATATATATATATATATACAGGAGCACACATACTATAATTCTAATCTATTTCAGAAAAATATATATAGGTACATTTGTATGATTCATATAATAATTGTTTCTTAGAAAAATAATATATATATTTAAAAATTTTTATACAAATATAAAAACGAAGAATGAAATGACATATTTCTATATAATTTTGTATAATCTCCTAAAAAATTAAATTCCTACATAAATATATTATAAACAGATATTTTTGTAGAATTCCATAACTTTTAAGAATATCTTCTATTAGTATTTTATATATAATATTATAAAAAGATATATTTCTCTTAGATTTTATAAAAATTACTTTTCAATATATCCAAGGATTATTTAAATCTTCGAAAAAGTTCCTTTTGATGTTTTTCACGTAATTCCTTTTTTAATGTATTAAAATATTCCAAGAATGAATATATAAATTTTAATATATCATCTAGTGTATGTTTACCATTAATTATCCTATAAAATTCATTAGTGTGTTCTTTCTCTTCACTTGCTACAGTTGCACAAATTTCAGAACGATGTTCTTCCCATATATCACCATATAACCAAATTCCTGAGGTATATATACCACTACTATCATCAATATCATTATCTAAATATTTCTGTATTGATGCCTTTAACTCTTTCTGTATATCATCCACCCCTTCTTTTGCAACACCAATAGTGTGTGTCCATATATTTCTAAGATCTTCTTTTGAAGGACATTCTTCTAAACCATCTAATAGGTCACATAATTCATTTTCTGTTAAATTCTTTGATGTATCATTATAATTTATATTACTTACTGAACTATTACTTGTATTTTTTACTTTAGTATTCTCCATATCATTATTATTACCATATTTTTTATCCTCAATCTTTTGTTCATTATATTTGATATTATTTTCATTGGATTTTGTTTTACGTACGTCTTCTTTTTTATGTTTTAAATTTTTTTTCATTTTTGAACTCTTATTATTTTTTTCTGCCTCACCTAAATTGCGTTTATACACATTACAATTTTTAGCTATTTTTAAGCTCTTGTTTTCTAATGATATCTATATAAAAAAAAGTAATAAAACAAATATACATATAATATAATATATATTTTATAGTAAATTATTTTATAAAACAAAATAATTAACACTAAATATATATATATATATATATATATATATATATATATCATTAACTTACATTTAAAAAAACATAATAAAATCCAATCATATATAAACATAAGAAAAGAAATTTAAGTGAGAAATAATGTAATTGTCCTTTCTTTTTCTCATCAGAAGGATGAAACGGATGTATATTACAGTTCTTCTTATTCATTATGTTAATAATTTTTTTTTTTTTTTTTTTTTTTTTATTAATACATAAAAAATGAAATTGTAACAAATAATAATATTTATTTATTTATATTAAGAAAAAAAAATAATTGAATTTGCAAACAAAATATATATTTCATAATAAATATATATATATATATATTTGTATTTATATTAATGTTTATATATTTTTATTATTTTATATAATTTATTGAATTATAGGAAAAAAATTAACAAATAAATATATTTAATTATATAAAAACAAACTACTATATTCTTATATATATTTAAACAAAAATATAAATTCTAAATGGTACAATATTATAAATAATTCACCAATCAGTGATTTTATAATTATTATTAATTTACATAATTATATTTTATTTATTATATACAGTTTTCATAAAATATTCGATATAATACAGCATTCTTTTAAATTTGATATAAAATATGACAAAAATACAAAATGATATTTGCATGCATATTTCTCAATATACCTTATTATATATTATTATATTTTTAGGGTTTTTAAAATAATAATATATATTTCAATCAAACCTTATATTAATAATTTTTTATCTGGAAAAGTCAATTTAAAAGCAAATAATCTTTAATTTTTTTTAATTTATTTTTTTTTTTTTTATATTTTTTCTTAATCGTACAAACATATGTTTCTTTTAACATAATATTGTAGAGTTTATATATTTTTAAATAAATACTATATTATATATACTGAAGTAAATATTAATTTTATATTTTTTTAAAAAAATTATTGTTATAAAAATAACATTAAATATATATATTTTTTTAATATATTAAAGAAATTTATATTTTTCTATCCTTGTTAAAAGAAATATTACCAAAAATAATAAATAATATATAAGTAAATACATTTATCAAAATTATAACATTTGATCTTATAATTAAATGTATAATATATAATACATTTTAAATATTTTTCTTTTTATTCTTTATATATGGTACATCATGTACAAAAAATTTTATATTTAAAACAAAATAAAATTTTTTTTTTTTTTCAACACCGACGAAAAAATAAAAAACCTTATATAATGTAAACAAAAAAACATAATTCATATGTATATTTAAGCAAATCTAATAAAACATTTATATACAAAAAATAGCGAATTATTAATAAATATATTTAACATGATTTTAAAAAAAAAAAAAAAAAAAAAATACAGATATACATTTATACAAAAGAATATTATAAATAGATATAAATACAATTGTAATATCTATAACATATATATAGATATATAGACAAATGAATAATACGTTTTTAAAATACTTAAAATAATAGAAATAATGATTTTTACCAAAATAATATTATTAAGATATTTTTTCATTCTGCTAAAATTTTTTCAATCAAGATGTGTGTTTTAAAATAAATTTTAACAAATTAAAAATATTTAATAAGAAAAAGAAAATATAATAAATGAAATAAATAATTTTAATTACTTTATAATAAAATGTTATGTGTTAAACATCGATTTATTCATAAAATATAATACATTTATTTTCTAATGTTTATTATAATTCATAAATTATATTACGTATTGTTTTATATACATTCCTATAATATAGGGGCGTAGAAGAAAAATATAAATCCTTGAGGAAAAAAAAAATAAAAAAACATTAAAATATATATATATATATTCATAAAATTTATTTCAATTCATCTACAATATCATACTTTAATATAAACATATTAAGAATGAAAACGTTCTATAAACATATAACTATATTATTAGAATATTATACATGAGATTCATCTATCGTTTATAATTAAGACCATCCATATCAAATAAACTAATGTCTAATAAATATATAATGAAAAAAAGACAATAGATGTAGTACGTAATAATTCCAACACAGTATATATTACAACTGTATACAAGGTTTTTTATATAAATCTTTTATAGAACAAATATAAGTAAAAAAAAAAAAACTTATAATATTACATATTTCTATAAAAATAAGATGAGACATGTTCAATATTTCTTATTCATTCCTTATATTATTTATTTTATTTTTATTTTATTCATTTATTTACATAATATAATATTTTATATTATATATAGTTATATACGTTTATATATTTGTGTATTTCCTTAAGTTATAAATATGTGTTATAAAACAGTTATATATATTTTATGTTTTTGTTATTGTATTATTCTTTTACAATATATATATATACCTAAATTTGTATATGTAATTTTTTTTTATGTAGAATTCCTATATATATATATATATATATATATATATATATATATATAATGTATTATTTTTCAGTATTTACAATATATATATATATATATATATATATCGTAATATATAAAGTAAATAATTTAATAAAAACAAATTATTTTCTTTTTTTTTTGCTCCTTTTATCCTTTTTTTTTTTTTTTTTTTTTTTTTTTGTATGATTCATTATTTATAAAATTTATTTTTTTTTTTTATATATTAATATAAATTATAATAAATAACATACAAAAAATAAGTCATTTTATAATACAAAGATATATAAATTATATAATATATATATATATAATAAATAATTATTTCCACATAATTCAATAGATTTAAAAAACATTACTTATTAAACTTATATATATAATATAAATAAGAGATATATTTCTTTCAAAATTATTACCTATTTTCCCATAAATGCCATTCTTGTTCAATATCGTGTAAGAGTTCCTTTTGATGTTTTTCATGTAATTCCTTTTTTAATGTCTTAATATATTCTAAGAATGAATAAATAAATTTTAATATATCATCAAGTGTATGTTTACCATTAATTAAACTAAAAAAATCTTTAGTGTGTAATAACTCTTCACTTGTTACTGCTTGATGAAGTTTTAAAATATATCCTTTCAATATATAATCATATGCATATACTGTATGACTAGAGTGTTCAATTCTAGTAAGAAAATCATTATCTAAATATTTCTGTATTGATGCCTTTAACTCTTTCTGTATATCATCCAAACCTTCTTTTGCAACACCAATTGTGTGATTCCATATATTTCTAAGATCGGCTTTTGATGGGCATTCCTTTAAAGAGCTTAACACGTCGAGTAATTCCTTTTCCGTTAAATTCTTTGATGTATCATTATAATTTATATTACTTACTGAAATATTACTTTTATTTTCTACTTTAGTATTCTCCATATCATTATTAGTACTGTACTTATTTTCCTTTACCTTCTGTTCATTACATTTGGTATTATTATCATTGGATTTGGTCTTATTTACATCCTCTTTTTTATGTTTTAAATTTTTTTTCCTTTTCGAACTCTTATTATATTTTTCTGCCTCACCTAAATTGCGTTCATATAAATTGCTAATTTTAACAATTTCTAAGCTACCATTTTCTAAACAATTCTATATAAAAAAAAAGTAATATACCATATATATTATAATATATTATATAATATTTTATAGTATATTAATTTATAAAATAAAATAAGTAACACTAAATATATATATATCATCAACTTACATTTAAAAAAACATAATAAAAACCAATTATATATAAAGTTAAGCAAATAAACTTAAATGAGAAATAATGTAATTTTTCTTTGTTGTTCTCTTTATCATGATAAAAGGGGAAAATAATATATTTTTTTTTATTCATCATATTGATAAACCTATAATTTTCTTTATTAATATATAAAAAAGGAAATTGTAACAAATAATAATATTTTTATATTTATTAAGAAATTAAAATAATTCAATTTGCAAAGAAGGTATATATTTTATAGTAAATAAATAAATAAATATATATATATATATATATATTTATTTAATTTATTGAATTATAGAAAAAAAATTAACGAATAAAAATATTTAGTTAAATATAAAAACATACTATTTTATTATATATGTTTAAACAAAAATAAAAATTATAAAATGTACAATATTATAAATAACTAATCAATCAGTGATTTTATAATTATTATAAAATTAAATAATTATATTTTATTTATTATAAAACGCTCTGTAAAAAAGCATTCGATTTTTTACAACATTCATTTTATTTTGATATAAAATATGACAAAAATGCAAAATGATATTTATATACAAATTTTTTAATATACCTTAATATAAATAAATTTAAATTTAATATTTTTAAAATACACGTATATATATTTCAATCAAACCTTATATTATCATTTTTGAACCTTGGAAATTTATTAAAGTGTATTAATTTTAATTTTTTTTTTTTTTTTGAATTTTATTTTTAATAAATTAATTTAAAATAATTTTTAGTATTATATATATCAATTCTGGTTTTTTAAATTTTTTTTAATTTTGTATATTTTTTCTTAAAAGTACATAACATATGTTTCTTTTAACATAAAATTGTAGAGTTTATATATTTTTAAATAAAAAAAATATAACATATTACATTAGTAAATATACTAATTTTTTTATTTTTTTTAAAAAAATTATTATTATAAAAATAACATTAATTATATACCAATTTTAAATATATCAAAAATTTATTTTTCTTTACTTTTTAAAAGAAATATTACCAAAAATAATAAATTATATATAAATAAATAATTTTAACAAAATTATAACATTGTTTCTTATAATTAAATGTATAATATATAATACATTTTAAATAATTTTTTTTTTTTTTATCCCCCTATATTTGATACATAATGTACAATAAAATTTATATTTAAAACAAAATAATTTTTTTTTTTCAATATATCAAAAAAAATATATATGTACTGTAAAAATAAAAACATAATTCATATATATATATATATATATTTATTTTTTTATTTAATCAAATCAAATAAAACATTGATAATCAGATAATATAGAATTAATAATTAATTTATTTAAGATTATTTAAAAAAAAAAAACCACAAATATATGTTTATAATAAAGAACATTATAAATAAATACACATATAATTTTACTATCTATAACATATATATATATATATATAGACAAATGAATAATATTTTTTTAAAATACATTATAAAAATAGAAATAACGATTTTTACCAAAATAAAATCATAAAGATGATTTTTATTTTTTCTAATATATTATAAATCCAAATGTGTGTTTAAACGTAAATATTATCGAATTAAAAATATTTAATAAGAAAAAGAAAGTATAATAAATTAAAACAATAAATTTAATTACTTTATAATTAAATATTATATATTAAACCTAGGTTTATTCGTTATAATATATAAGGCATATATTTCTAAATGTTATCATCATATTTTATAAAACATATTACATACACTTTTATGCACATACCTATAATATAAGTACGTATAATAAAAAAAATAAATCATTCAAGTATAATAAAATATGTATATACATAAAACATATTCCATTTCATTTATTATAGCATACTTTAATGTAATTATAATATCATTAATAAATTATTATACCTATTTATCTATATTATAATAATAATATACATTTTATTCTGCCATAGTATATAATTATAACCATACACATCAAATAAACTGATTTCTAATAAATACAAAAATATAAAAATAAAAAAAAATAAAGACAGTATGTAATAATTACAACCCAATATATATTGCAATTCTATAATATATTTTTAATACAAATCTTTTAAAAGATATATATAAATAATAATAAACTCTAAGCGCATTATATATTTCTATAAAACTAAAATGAGATATATTCAATATTTCGTTATCATTCGTTATATTATTTATTTTATTTGTATTCCTTTCATATATATATAATATAATATATCATATATATTTGTTATATATTTATTTATTTGTATATATATGTATTTCCTTATGTTATACATGTGTGTTTTTAAACGTTTATATATAATTTATATTTTTTTCAGATATTTTACAAATAATCATTATGCAAAAAATAATAATAAATGCAACTATATATATATATATATATATATATATATATATAGTAATATGTTTTATTTTAATAATATGTGTAATATATATAATACTACATTTATTTTTATATTAATTTTATTGATTTGTTATTAATACAAAATTACAGTTTCCCTATTATAACCATAAAATTATATAAATATACATATATATATATATATATATATATATATATATATATATTGTTCTTCTTCCAAGAAATATAATAAAAAAATATAATTCTTTATATGTATATAATATATTTCATTTTTTATAAGGTACAACATCATAATACATATATAAATACATCATATATTTGCATCATGCAATATTAATTTCTATTCCTTTCCATGTTTAATTTGAATGATGCTTTTAATAAATCTGTATATTCTGTTTGTAAATTTGTTATTAATGTTCTCCATGTTAATCTACAAACCATTATGAATATTTTAAATTCAAATATATTATGAGGAGTAACTGTTGACCATCTTTTAAAAATTTCATTAATTGTCTTATCATAATTATTATTATATTTGTTAACTACCATATTACATTCATTTAATATGTTATTCAATTTATCATGTGGTAATCTACTTTTATTTCTTAGTTTTAAATAATGGCGATATAAATCTCTTTTTAAAAGATTGAATTTATTTTCTTCATTTTTTACAACTCTTTTCCATAAGTCTAATAATTTTTTTGTTTCTTCAGATTCATTTCCTAATAATGATATGTCTTTATTTATTTCTAAATCATTTTTGTTTGTTAATAATGTGCATTTACTATTTATATCAAAATTTACTTCATATGTAGTACATATATCTTTATTCAATAAATCTTTAAATAATGATTTATTTTCACTGAATATATTTGATACATCACCATTAAGTGATTGACTTAATATATCATGCTCATTTAATATGATATTCTCCTTTTTACAATTACATAATCTTAATATACTATTAGCACGTTTTATTGAACAACTGCCAAAACCGGGACTAATAACATCATTTAATTTCTTTAAAAATTCGGCCACTGATTCTTCTCTATTATTAGAATAATATAATTCTTCAAGTTTCTCATCAATATCTTCATTCGTTTTATTAATCTTTTCTTCAGTTGGTTTCTCAACAACAACATCAGCTGATACATTTGTAGATAGCATCCTTCTAAATATATTATTATTAAATTTAATTGCGGACACAGAGTGATTTAATCCATCATAATTAGACTGTATAAAAAACAATATATATTAAACATAACATATAAATATACCTATATATATATATATATATATATATATATATATATATATATATATATATATATATATAATATATATAATATTATAATATTAAATTACATGTATTAGATAATTTACAAATCCCAGAACAACGAGTGATAAATAAATTTTATAATTTTTAAATATATACATTTTCAAAAAAACGGAACAAAATATATAGATACATATATGTATATATTATAATATAATAATTATTTTATTATATATTAATCTATATTAATAACATAATGAACAAATTCTTATAAATATTAATAAAACTATACGTTAAATAAATAAAGAAAAAAAAGGAAAAAAAAATATTTTAATAGAATAATAATTTAAAAGAATTAAATTTAAAATTATATATATATATTTATATAATTATATAAAGAAAATTACAAAATATATATATATTTGGAAGCATCTCATATTAATTCTAAAATATAAAAATAAACTTAATATCTTTAATAACCATAAAAAAAAAAAAAGAAAGAAAAAAATATATATATATTACCAATTTATATAATATAATTATTTTATTTTTTTTAATTAAATATCATTTAAGAAATTATTATATTATATGGATAAAAATAAAGAGAAAATTCATGCTCTTAAAAATAATAATATTTCATAAAAATAGAAATCACATATAATATCATTATATATACATATATATATTATTTATCATTTATTCTATATTTAACTCTAGGGAATTCATATATATTCTCATTCCTTTGTGTTTTAGAAATTAATATTATTTATTTCATATATAATTTATATATATATATATATATATATTAATTGGTACAGATAAAAAATTAAATAAAGTAACATAAATAAATATTTATACCTTACAATTATATATATATAGAATTTGTCCATATAATCTTAATTTATTTTGTATATTTATATAATTTTAGAAATATATACCATAAAATACTATAAAACAAAAATCGCAGTAATAATAATAAGAAGAAATATAAGAGAATAATTTAAAAATGATTAACATAATATAATAAACTATTTAAAAATATATATATAGAGACTACAAAAAAAAATAAAATATAATATAATATAAAACTTTTAAATAACAATAATTCTATTTAATATAAAAATAAAAACAAAACAATTTACAATTAAAACTTTTAAAAAAAAAAAAGAAAAAAAAGAGAAACATTTTATAATATATATATATATATGCTACAAATTAAGAAAATATTAATAATTAAGTATATACACATAAAATACTACATGTTTAAAGAAAAACGAAAAAGTTATAATTATGTTATGTCGAATGAAAATCAATATATTTATAATTATATTTCTCATTGTCTGATTTAATTTTTGTAGGACCAAAATATTATAAAGAAAAAAAATTTTAAATAAATAAAAAATATTTATTCTTTTATTTTTTTATAATGCAATTGAAACGATTAATGCTCAAATAAATAAATAATATGTCAAAAAAAAAAAAAATTTCATCCATATCAGATTAATGGCATAATACAATTTAATAAATCAAAGGAATAATATATTAAATAATTATAATTATATAAAATATAAGGTATTAGGCATTTAAGAAAAAAAGAGAAGTATTCGTAAAAATGATTTCATAAACGACGAACTAGAACAAAATAATACAAACGTATATACATATTCATATTTATATTCAAATAAGAATACCAAATTTCATAAATACCACAAATATAAATTATAAATATGGACATTAACAAAAGAAATTTGAAATCAATATAAATAATAAAATAATAAAATTAATAATAATTTATATAAAACAAAATTAAGATATTTACATTATTAAAGAGAAAAAGGTTATAAATATCATTTATTAAATGTTTTGTATCCTCCAATATTAGATATCTATTTTTTTAATTTTTTTAAAATAAAAACTTACTTTAACATATTTTTTCCCTTACGTAATGTGTCTACCTTATTTCACACACAACTTCCAATAGCACTTACATATATTGTAAAATATTTAATTCTTCTCAGTACTTCAGCTGTAGTATCAGTTAATATGTCTGTAATACTTCGATTTTTAATAATGTCTATTTGATTACTTTTAATAGTAACCCAATTCATATTACTCAAAAATAATAATAAATGAAATAAACAAATTTATTTAAAAGTGAGAATATAAAAAAATAATATTAATAATAAAACAAATATACAAATATATATATTATAACTATATTTTGCATTATACATAAAGAATGAATCAATAGTATTACTTAAAAATATAATATTTATAATATTATAATAATTATAATTTATTTTTAACATATATATTACAAAATATATTAATTTAATATTATATTAATATTATTTTTATTGCATAAAATACAAATATATGCTTTATTTATAAACAAAAAGAAACATAATGCATTTTTTATTACAAATAAACATTAATTTATTTATATTTAAGTGCTAATAATGTTTATATATATTTCTTTTATTTCTCTATATATTTTAATAAACCCAACAAATAATACAATAAAATATATATATATATATATATATATATATATTTAATTCAATTATAATTATTAAATAAAATAATAAATACATAATAAAATAATTAATTTTTAACATTTTTTACTTTTACTTATAGTATTTAAAATATATTATGATTCATAAGGATATTGTGTATTTATTTATTTACTTATTTATTTAAAACAAAAAAATTAATAATTATAAAAATAAAAACAAACATTGTTATTAAGTTTTTTATATTAAGCAAATAATTTTTAAAAAAACATAAAAAAAAAGGAATATCTTTTAGTAAAATAATAAAAATTTGTATTAGTCCATTTTTAAATTAAATTACGCAGCATAAAAGAAATTAGGAATATACATATTATTACATATTTATATAAATAAAGATAATATAATAAAACAAACACTGATCGTAAATTATATTTTTTTTGTGTTAACATTTAATACAATCATGAAAAATAATAAAAAAAATGGTATAAAGGATTTTCTTAAAATTAAATGTATGTATTCATTTATTTAGCTTCTAAAATTTTATTTATAATATTTTCATCATCCCTGGGCCACAACAAAACAACAAGTAATACAATAACTACTACTGTAATAACAATTAACAATATACACACTCCATAAATACCAGAAATACCTATCAAATATGGAGAAAGAAATCCAAAAATTTTAAAAAAAAAAGCTGATGGTAAGAGAATAGCTTTAAGAGAGATAGTATATAATAAAAGATAATCTAAAATACAGAGAATAACCAAAATCTTACTTCCTAATGCACATATACCTAACAGTTCTAAAAAAAAACCAATATTTTTCCAGAAACTTGTTCCTTTAAATATAATTTCGTATAATTTATTTTTTATTTTGTTCTTGGTTTCAATCAAATTAAATGAATCTCTCATTGCATAGTATTTATTATAATCACCAATTAATATATAATACGCTTTTATTTTACTCCTTACAACCTTATCTTGCCACTTTTTATATCTTAGTTTTTTCTTTTCATAATTCTTTTCCTTCTTCCTAAGATCTATTAATCTTGTATAGTTTTTTAATTTTTGTTGTACCAATTCATTATATAATAAATCTAATTGTGTTGATTCATAATTACTTCTTTCATTTTTAATGTGTTCTGCTAAAGATTTATTAATCCTTATGTGAAAGTTATTTTTGTTCTTAATTTTTTCAAATATAATTACAATATTAAAATTCTATAAAGTAGGTAAATATAAAAATATATTAGTTGTCAGTAAACATTTATGATATACTAAATTATAATGCACCAAAAATAAGATAAACTATTTAGTTCGAATATTTTAAAGCACATTATAAACACACAATCTATAAAATAATATATAAATATATTTAAAAACATTTTTTGATATTTTAATTAAAATATATTATTAATACATTTAAAAATATATCAATATATATATATATGCATATAACTCACAACAAATAATTTTTCTTATACAATTATCCGTTATTGTTAATAATATAATTTTTTTTTTTTCATTTCCATTTTATCTCACCTCATTTGAACCTAATATAATATTTAATACTAGAATAAATATAAATAACATAAAAGAATGAAATAACATTTTTACTTTATATTCCTCATAATAATATGTATTAATAATATTAAATTCATGTATTTATAATAAATATTTATATCATTTGTTTTTAATGATATTTAATACATTAAATAATATACAATTCAACATATAAAATAATAACAACAGTTAATTTTTTTTTTTTCTAAAATAAATTTTTAACACTTATCTCTTTATATAAAATAAAATAATTAATTAACGTGGTTATTTTTCACATAAATAATTGATAAAATATTTTCCTTAATTATTCAATAATATGATTAGTAATTTGGTTTTGTAAAACTAATATCATCCTATAAAAAAATACGTTAAATATAACCGTCATATATTCTAACAGAAATATTTATTTAATTAATATAAGCCTTATTTAACGTGTGTATTAATAATAATGTATAATCCTTTTTCCTTTAATATTATTAAATAGGTGCGAAAAAAAAAACTTAATTAAATTCATTATACAACAATGAATTTCTTTATGTGACAATATGTTTTCATTATATATATATATTGAGAATATTACATTATTAATATAATTATAACAAAAAAGAAATTATATATCATTTTTACAATCTTAAAAATATATAAGAACATATCTTCTGGTATGATACCTTATATAAATTACTCAATTTATAATATATATTAAAATTTTATTTCTGTTCATCTCTCTTATTAATCCTAAGAACACAATATAAATTTTACATACACTTAAAATTTTAATATTAAAAATTCTACTTATTATAAAAACATATGTTTTAGAATAATCAGAAATATATAATTAATTAAATATATTAATCTAATCACATCGTTTAAATTATAATATAATATAAAAATATATATATATTTACATATATTCATTTAACATTTAAAATTTAACCCATAGTAAGAGTAGTACACCATAGAACATAACATGATGTATTAATAAATAATATTATTATAAATATTAGTATTTGTTTTACATTTTTTTTATTTTTTCTTTAATTTTATAATAATTAATAAATAATAATTCAATATCAATTTGATAAATATATATGCTTCTATAAAATAAAGAAATTTATCAAAAGTAAGTTTATTTATAATACCTTATTATCCTTTTATATAATGAAAATAAAACTATACACATTAATAATGGACTAATAATAGTTATATTAGATATATAAATTTTGTAAAAGAATATATAAGTATATTATAACAAATTCTCTCTATTTTTTAATTAACATTAATATGTTTTAATACATTTAATTAAATAAGATATATTTTATATACATTTATATTTTTTTAAATATATAAATAAAATATATTTAGCATCAAATATATAAAAAAATTTATATTATTAATGTTAAAACATATTAAATCATTAGTTATTTTAAATATAAATGTTTAAAATTGGTATGTTATATTTTATTTTATTTATTATTTTTTTTTTTTTTTAAGTGTTTATTTTCTAAAGATCAACACTTAATAAAAATAACATATAATTAATACTGATATATTACGTTTAAATATACATATATATTTCTATTTATTGTAAAATGTTTATATTATTTTAATTTCGTCTTGTTAACCTTTTTTGTTTTAATTTTATTCTTCTTTTTTTTGTGATTACATATTTTTCCGTAATTTATGTGAATATTATTTTTTCAATAAAAAAAAAAAATGCTTACTATATATTGTAGTTACGGAAAAAATAAAATAACTAATAACACAAATCCTAATGATACACATCACATTTCAAAAAATGGGAGTATGAATATATCAATAAATTACAATATATTCAATAAAATATATAAATATTTATTACTTTCTCACTTAATTATATTTCTATATATTAACAATAAGGTAAAATATGAATTAATAAAACAAAATGAAGATATCTTATTTTAATTTTTTTTTATATAATATATTCATAAGGAGCAACATATTTATATATATATTATAATTACATTAATATTATATATATAATATTTTTTTATTTTTTTTCTTTAGTATTACCATAAGAAATGCTTTTATGATGACCATATTTATAAAAATGAACCATTTAATACTTTGAAAAATAGATTATTGACAGAGATTCATGTAAATGATTATTATTCCAACATAAACTGTTCAAGTAAAAATACATCAAATTTAAGACCAAAAAAAATTAACAAAAACGATAGGAAAAATAAAAACAATATAATGGAAGATATAATTTCTAGTGACAATATAAACTATGATTTATTATCAGAACCAAAAAATTTAGAGGATTTAATATTTAAAAAAAGAAGAGAAGAAGCACATTTAAATGAAGGAAAAGATTTATCACACTCTGATAAAATTAAGTGCTTTTTTGATATTTTTGATGATTTTTTTATTGATAGAATGATAGATTATAGTGTTCAAAAAAAAACTTCATTATCATTACAATTTATTACAGAAAATATTTTAATACATTTTATGGCTTTTATGCCTTTTTCTTTAGCATTATTTCCTCATATATCAGATAGAATGAATTTCTTCTCTATTAATCATGAAGATAAGAAAAAAAAGGATATATTACATATAACAGATGACAAAAAGAAACTTTACGGTGTAAAATAATGTTTATATAATTTTTGTTCATAAATAATTATTAATAAGTCAAAAATAATGTTTATATCCAAACTTCCAAATGAAAATTTTTAATTATTAATATATAAGTATATTTACCTCTTTGTTTTATATATTATTATATACCCATCTGTATATATGGTTATTATCTAATATATCATATAATTATTTCTTATCTCATATTTCTTATTTCTTATTTTTTAATTTTTTTTTTTTTTTTTTTTATTTCCTTTTTTTTTTTCTTTATATTACATATATGTATATAATAAATACATAAATATTCGTTCAATAAGTAATGTTACACATTTTTATTTTATAACATAAATAAATCTTTAAATAATTAGATAATTTATAATATCAAAACAAAGTGCATTTTACCTATACTTATTTTATCTTAATATAAAATAATTATGAGTTAATTAAGAATCACTATTAAATATATGGCCCAATATATATATATATATATATATTTTTATTTATTTAAATATTTTATTATATAAATGTTACCAAAACTAAAATATATAAATATATATTTCTTTTAGTTATAAAACTATATCTTATAATATATATATATATATATATATATATATATATATATATATATAATAAAAATAAAATATGTAGTATTAGATATATTTAAAGAGAATCATTCATAATAGCACTGCTGAAATTATAATGTTATGTATTATATTTAAATATATTTAATTAAATGAATATATTAAACGTAAAGTATAATTAAGAATTTAATAAATATCCATATACATAATATATAAAAGTATTCAAACCGTTCTTATTTAATAAACTGAATGACTTTAAGGAAATATTTCTGTACAAAAGAATTTAATAAATAAACCATAAAAATTAAAAATACATACAAGTATATATGTGTGATATTAAAACAAATTAATAATATATGTGGTATGTGTAGTTTTATATAATTATATATCTAAAATATTTAAAATATATTAAATTAGATTATATTATAATTTCATGTAGTATATTTTTATATTTTTGGTAATGTTATTACATCACCTTACATAAAATATAGTACTGTGCACATATTATATAATATTAATTTATTAACATCTTATAAAAACACCATTTAAAATTTTCACATAAATATATTTAGATTTCCTTTACAGTATTAATTAAGTTACCTATCCAATAGTAAGATCTTAATATAATAAAATATATAACAATATTGGTCTAATATTTTTTTGATTAAATTATAATAAATTGTATTTTGCCTTTATTTGAATTATGGTACATAAAAATATAAATATATTTTTAATTATGTGAAAAAAAAAAGAAAAAAATAAATAAAGCTCTTTCCTTTATATAATTAATATTTTGAAAAAAAAAAAAAAATCCTAAGGATAGTGCAAAATATATAATACAATAAAATAACAAAACGTCATATCCATTATCATTACAATAATAATTATGATTATCATTAAAATTGTTTTTGCCCTCTTGATTTATTTCTTGTTCTTCTTCTTCAATAAATTCATACTTAAAATTATCGGATTTGTTTTCATAAATATACCTATATTCATTATTGAACTCAAGCACATTACCAAATGTATTATAATAACCACATATACTAGTTTCATTATGCCCCTTAATAAAACATATATTTGATTTCTTTAGTTTTTTTATATCAAATACATTACAATTGTATTTAATATAGAAATATCTTTTATGTTTATAATATTTAGTTATATCTTTTTCATATAATTTTTGAATAATTTTCATATATTTATTCCAACAAAAATTATTTATTAAAATATACTTTCCATTTTTGAAGGATACATAACTTTCATCATTTTTATTATCTTCTTCATTATGATATTCTATAAAATTATTACATGTATCCTCACAAATAGACATATCAAATACATTTATATTATCATAATTTTTACAGGATTCATCGGTATATGTATATATCCAAACGAATAATTGACTAAAATTTACTGAGAAATATCTTTCAAACCAAAAAAAGTTTATATAACCCAATATATCATTAATATAATTTAAATCATAATAATCCTTTATTCATATTTTCTTTAATAATTCTGAAAAAATTAAATCCCTATTTTCTTCAGTATTCAATTTATTTATCCTTTGAGAATATGGGGAAAAATTATCACTGTTTATGGAAAATTTTGTTCCACTAATATTTTCCACAACATTTAAAATGCTCATTTAATTTATTCATACATTATATATATTATAAATAATTATATTTACATTTTGACTTTATTTATATTATAATTATATGATATTCTTACCAAAAAAAAAAAAAAAATAAATAAATAAATAATAATTTAATTAATTCATTATTTAATAAAGAACTAAAATGTGTATACAAAATAATAGAATTATTCTAATTATATTATATCATTAAATTATAAATAATTACAAAGAAATTAAATTCAAACATAAGTACATAAATTAATATATATATATATATATATACATATATTTTCTATTTAAAAATAGTCATAAATATTAAAAAAAAAAGAAAAAAAATTTAATATTTTATTAAAATTAATAAAGATATTAACATATACATAAGACAAAAATTAATATATATCTATTATAATAATATATTCATTTTTTTCTTTTTTTCTTTTTTTCTTTTTTTTAACAAATATTTAAAAATTATAATTGTCTTTTTTTAATAAATACAAAATTATTTAAAAGAAGAACCATATACACCAAATAAAAATATTTCATTGAAAAATGTAAAAATAAATTTTAATAGATTCTTATAAATCTTTTCAATAAAAAAAATTTTATATTATCGAACTAATTTGCAAATAAACATAACACATATTCTTTATAATATATTAATTCATTTTTTATTATTTTCTATTTTATTCTTTAAATCCCTTTATTTTATTTTATTTTTTTTTTTTTTTATTATATTTCTATGTAAAAGAAATTATAAATTTATATATATTTTTTTAATAATTTCTTCTTATTATATGATAATTTCTTGCAACCATATTAAAATAATAAAATAAAAAATATATTACAAATGTGATTCCTATATATATATATGTATAATAAATATAACTTTTTTAATTTTTACAAAATGAAAGAAAAAGTAATATATTTTATAGATAATAATTAATAGAAATATTCTTTAAAAATTATTATTCCCAAGATAAAAAATTTATTTTGTAAAAATTTATGTTAAATTCTCTTAATATAATTAATCCATTTTATTATTTTATTATATTTTTTTTTTTATTTCGTTCATATTATCATTTTTTCTTTTTATTTACACTATTCCCTTTTAGTAATAATTCTTTTACATAAACAAAAAATATATACTTTTATATAATGTATATAAATATAAGTGGAACATATATTTTGTTTTCAATTTTTATATGCCACCAAAAAAAAAAAAATTAAATAAAATAAATGGACAGAATACTTTTTTGTTATAACATATATAAATACATATTTTTCAAAATATAAAATTTTATTTTTATTTATATTTTATATTTTAGTATCTTAAATTACCAAAAAAAAAAAAAATAAAAATAAAAAATAAAAAATAAAAAAAATAAACATAAATACAAATACAAATATAAATATAAATATATAAAGAAAATTCAATAAATAAACAACAAAAAAAAAAAAGAAAAAGTATATTCACTTCAAAAATTAAAATATCAATATATATAATTCTATTATATTTAATGCAATAAATATTTTAATTTTTAAACCACCATGGATGCTTAATTAAATCCTTCAATTTTATATTTTTCCTATATTTTATATCAATAAGGTTCTATGAAAAAAAAAAAAAAAAAAAAAATTTACATATAAATATATATATATATATATATATACATATACATATACATATATTATGATTCATTTATAAATATATAATTAAATAAAAATTTACACATATATATATACATATAATTTCTCACCTTAATCATTATTTTTATATCCTTTGGCCACTTTTTAGTAACTCTGAATGCATCCAAACTCATATTATTTTTTTCAAACTTCATATAATTTTTATCTGTTAATGGATCAGAACAGTTCCATAAATAATTATCATTCCAAATCCAAATAAACAAAATACCGAGCATATACTTATCAGCGTTAGTCACATCAAAATAATATTTCCTCCTTTCTTCCGTGTCCCTAATACAATTTAAATATTTTAATGGGTCATGTATAGAATGTTTACGATACACTTTACATATTTTTAAACATTCTGGGGGTATAAAAGGCCTTTTTCCTACATATGGAGAACATGATTGAAATGAAAAAATAGTATTCATTTTTTTTATATGTCTCATTTTATTGCTATATAGAGGTGTAGATTTACCAAAATCGCATATTCGAAATTCAAAATTATCTGTAATCAAAATATTTTCTGGAGTAATATCTAGATGAGATAATCCAGTATCATGTAATTTATCTATTAATTTTAAGCATTCGAAAAGAACTTTTTTTTTACTTTTTTTATTAAAAACTTTTGGATAAACTTTTAGCATTTTTTTCTTATAATTCATTATATTATCACCATATAATTCAGATACAATTACGATATTACCATTTAAATTTTTTTGTAATCCATTTCGTAATATATTGTTGAAATTTATTAAACTACTAAGCATATAATCTGAAGGTACATTTTCATAAAATTTATTATCATCTGGTTCAAATAATATTTTATGTAATTTTGGTGTTATTCCTTTATGATATTCTTCTAAAAATGATAAAGCCACTGCTTCCATAACAAAATTATCTTTAGTATACATATATTCTCCATCATATTTTTCCATACAATCAAATTGTTTTAACCATTCCATAATATTTATTTTTTTAATGAACACTTTAGTATTATTTATACTGATTCCATTTTGTGAACTAATTATTGACTTGAACATATTATTTTTTTTTTTTTTATGTATATCATCCATATCACCCAAATCTATAGGAGATAATTTCCACTTTTCATAATTCACACCATTTATAGAATAATCTTTTGACATACATAACATTTTAAGTAATGATTCTTTACCCAAATTCCAATTATATATCACTTTATCTTGTTTATCCACATTTTCTAAAATATTTATACTATCATCTATGATATTATTATAACGACAAAACTTAACATTATTATCTTCCTCATTTTTTATATCAACTTTTTCCATATGTGAAATTGATTTTTCACTATCTTTATCACTTAATTTATTATCATATTTTTCTTTTGTACTTTTGAATATTATTCCTTTTAATGTATCATAAAGATATCCTTCTAATGTTTTACTATCTTTTACACGTGCTTTAGTAAATGTATTCTTCTTCTTCTTCTTCTTCTTTTTTTTTTCAACAAACTCTTGATTCATTTCATATAAAACCCTTAAATTCACATTGACTACATCTAAGTTCCGAATGGTTTTATTCTCTGTATTAATAAACACCTTTTAAAAAAATTCAAAAATATATATATATATATATATTTATTTAATATTTTAGACTAAATATAATATTTTAAAACGCAAACATTTATACATATAATTCATATATACATATATATATTATTTTCTATTACAGTTATATGTCTTACTATTATTAGAGATGCAAAAATTAACATACGCATTAGAATTAACATTTTTATCAATAAATAATATCATAACACATATTTATCTTCATCTTATAACTTCAATAAAGTATATTATATCATAAAACCAATATTATTTTATATAATACTCTTCATTTTATTATATAGAAATAATTACAAGGAAAATATAAAAAAAAAAAAAAAAAAAAAAAAAATTTAACTACTGATATTTTATGTATTATTTATATATATAATTAAATTTATTAAATTAAAGCAATAACCCTTTATTACTATAAAACCAGGGGATGTTATTTTTATTTCTTTAATTTATTACTTCAAATGTATAATTTCTACCAATTCAAAAATATATTTATATAATCAAAGTGTAATATATATTAATATAAATCTTATATAATAATTATAATTAACCAATTAAAATATATAATATATATATTTTAATTCTTATATATTCTTTTTTTTTACTATAATTATGTAGAAATCAATAATAATATAATATATAAAATAATTATTTAAATAAAATTTAAAATAATTAATAAAAAAAAAAAAAAAAACAATTATATAATATTAGCCTAGACTTCATTAAAAAATCTTAAAATTAACATATATATTTTAGATGTAAAGAATTGTTCTTTCACTTTACAAATATATTATATAAATAGTGTACTATGTTTTATATATATTAAAATTATATACATAAATATTATAGAATAATATATGCTTCTTCATATAATAAAATAAGTTTGAATGCTTATATAATATAACATATAAAAACCATATTAATTTTATATAATAATAATATATATTATAATGCATGCATTCATCAAAAATCTAATGAATGTATAATATATTTAATACTTAAAAATATTTTTATTACTTTTTTTGGAATTATAAAAAAAAAAAAAAAAAAAAAAAAAAAAAAAATTTTTATAAATATTAATTTGATTAAAAACATAATAGTATTTTTCTTTATTTTAAAAAATTTATTTTGATTTTTCTAATATATTATATTATAAATATAAAATCAAACAATAATTATTATTATAATAATTTATTAATTTAATTAATATAATATAATATAATATAATATAGGATGTTCATTTATTTTTTAAGAAATGTTTTGGTTTTTCTTCTTAATATTATTTTATAGGATGATGCAATATAAAAATAATAATAATAAAATTAATATTAAATTATTAATTTAATTAATAATATAATAGGATTTTCATTTATTTTAATAGAGAAATGTTTGATTTTTCTTAAATATTATTTTATGCAATATTAGAATATAATTAAAAAAAAAAAAAAAAAAAAATTGACATGAAAATTTAAAATGTGAACATCTTACAAGAACAATAAATAAACAGTTACAAAAAAATATAAAAATATAGATAAATATAAAGTGAGTCATCCTATATATAAATCATATTATAATATAAATTTCAAGATACATTAATTAAAAAAAAATAAAAAATAAAATTAAATATTAATAATTATTAGTGAATATACACATTCTGTAAAATAATGTAAATTTTTTCCTAGAAAAAAAATAATATAAAGAAAAGATACAATTTAATAATACATTTAAGAATTATATAAGTTATACAATAAATACACATAATTTATATATACTATATACACAAACACAAAACAATATTAAAATATTAATAAATAAAATAGTAAAATAGTAATATATTCAGATAAATTACAATTATAAATATTATTTAAGAAAATATAAACTTCCATTAAACAGGAAATACTATAACACTAATATATAATATAAAAAATTATACACATATATATATATATATATATATATATATTTTAATTAAAAATTTTCTTTTTCCTCTGTATAATATTTTTATATTAATAAAAAATATATGGAATAACCAAGTAAAAATATTACAAATCTGTAGACCACCATGGATGATCTATCAACTCATTTAAATCTAAGCTCTTCCTACTTTCATAATCTAACAATTTCTACAAAAGTAAAATAATATTAAAGCATATTAAGGAATGCATAAATAAATATATATAAATATATAAGAATTTATATACACATCCATAAATATATAAATATAAATATATATATATTTTACCTTAATGATATATTTTAACTCATTCGGCCATTTTCTAGTTAAAGGAAATAAATCAAAGTTCATATCACTATTAACAAATTTTACAAAGTTTTTATTTTCTGACATATCGGAGGTTCCCCATAAATATCTATTACTCGAAATCCATATGAATAAAATCCCAAGCATATATATATCAGCTGCGAGAACATCAAAATATAATGTCTCTTTATATTCATAATCCTTTAAACCTTTTAAGTAAAGTAATGGTTTTTTTATTCCCAACTTCCTATATTTATTTCTTAAGTTCCAACATTCAGGTGGTGTATATCTAGTTTTTCCTATACTTGGTAAATATGATCGAAATCTTTGTAAATGACTTTTATTATGTTCATTTATATTATTAAGAACATAAAGAGGTGTAGTTTTACCAAAATCACATAATCGCATTTCATAATTTTCTCCAATTAATATATTTTCAGGAGAAATATCTAAATGAGTCAAACCTGCTTTATGTAACTTATTTATTAATTTTAAACTTTCATAAAGAATTTTTTTCCTTTCTTTTGTTATTACTAAGTTTTCTTTTTCTGAATCCAAAAAATCTTTAAGATTTTGACCAAAAAATTCCCATATCATTACAACATAACCTTTTTTATTACTATTTCTAATTTTAATTAGTTCTTTTTTAAATATATCTATATCACAAAACATCATTTTATTTAAACCTTTCAATTCACTATAATCATTTTCTGATTCATATAATAAATTATAAAATTTAGGTGTAATTCCAGGATGATATTTATTTAAAAATAATGAAGCCATTGCTTCCATTACAAAATTTTCTCCCCCTTCTAAAAACTCTCCATGATAAATATCCATCATATTATATAATTCAATCCATGAATTCAAAGGTACTTTTTTTATAAATAATTTTATCGTCTTTTTTCTAAAATCCTTTTTTGATGATATAACTGTTGAAAACATTTCATGAACTCTACCACCTGATTCGTTATAATTCTCATTCTTAATACTATATAAATCCCATTTTTTATAATTTACACCTCCTATAGAATATTCTTTAGCATTACCTAACCTACTACTTATGTGATATTTACACAGATCCCAATTAAAAAGCTCCTTATTTATATTTTGTTCCTCCTTGTTTTTCTTCTTTTCACAAAACATACGATCGATAAAAGATTTATACGGTTTTTCATTCACTTTACATTGTTCGGATAATTTTCTTATTATTCCTTTATATGAAATCAAGTCTGAATTTACGTTACAACTTAGTACACTCAAACACTAAAAGGAAAAAAAAAAAATTTTTAATTGTATTAATATATAATATATATATATATATATATACATTACTTTTTGTGCTTACAAATAAATAAGAATATACCAATATAATGATATGTACAATTATTAAACATCTTGATAGCCATGTCTTTATATTATAATTTATTTTTTTTGATTCTTCTACATTCTTATGAAAAGGATAAATTATTTTGATTTCGTTATAAACATTTTTATTACATAATTGATCTTTACCAAAAAGATAATCAAAACAATTATAAAAAATCATACTTCATTAATCCATATATAAATGTATATATACATATATATATATATATATATTATATCAAAATGAATAAATTAGACAGCACTTACACATATTTTTAAATAAATAATACCAATATATATAAAGTTTAATATAATATACATTCCAAATTTAATTAGTATATTAACATGTAAAGATAAAAACAAAACAACAACATTCGTATAAAATATTATGCATTTTAGAAATTAGTAAATAAAAACATAAATTATATAACACTAATTCATATATACACACACCTGAATATTATAAACATGTTTTCATTCATATATTCACAATTAAATTTATATTTAATTCTTATATATAAAACAATTCAAAAGTCTCAGAATGGTTATTTTAGAATTTTTATCTTTTGATTTTTTTATTTTATTTATTAATTTATTTATTATTTTTTTATTTTATTTATTTATTTATTTATTTATTTATTTTATTTATTTATTTATTTATTTATTTATTTATTATTTTTTCATTTTTTTTTTAATTAACATATATATATATATATATACAAATTAAAAAATATTTATATAATTAAATTTATAATATGATTATTCTAATATAACATCAAATTTAAAAAAAATATATTAATTCGAAAATGTTTTAAATATCAATATATATATATATATAATATATTTCCTAATTTTCATGGTTAAATTAAGAAAAAATAAACTAAAAAAAGATCCATTTTTTCTTTTTTATTGTGTTCAATCACACAGTTGCACATTAAAAATTGAGAATTCATATATTATGTAAAATAAATTTAAAAAAAAAAAAAAATTGGGGGGAAAATTTTAAAATTTTCTATAAAACATTCGTATATGGAGAATTATTCCAAAAAAAAAAAAAAAAAAAAAAAAAAAAAAGTTCAAATTTATAAAGAAAAATTTAAATAATTTCTATTTATGAATCCGAATAAATATAATATATACGTTACATTTATCTTTTTATATATTTTATTTTTATCCTTATAATAAAAAATTTCAAAAGGACACTTAAAATCAGATTTATAATATAAATTATAAAAAGTTTTTTCAAATCTCTCTTATTAATAAAAATATATATATATATAAAGTAATATAATAATAATAATAACTGTATATATATAAGGCCATTTGAATATTTAAATGGTGTTTCTTCTTATTATAAAATGTTTTAAAAAGTTATGTATATATATATATATATATATATATATATATTTTAAATAAATGATTTTCCAATGGTATACACCTATAGTTTTTCCTTGTTATTTTTTACCCGATCTAATTATATATTCAATTAATTCTTACTTTACGAACTGCTATATGTAAAGAATATTTTAATTACATTTCTTTTATAAATATTTTATTTTCAATAATATAAAATTTAATATATCTTATACTGAATCATAAAATTAATTTTAGAAATAAAGTTTCCAATAATTATGAGAATAAAACATATTTTTTTCTATTTTCTTTCATTTATATGAAATTTAAAACTTTTTATTCTGTCTTTTCAATATAAGTTCAAATGATAAAAATAGTTTTCCTCATTAATAACTTATTACACTATATATATATATATATATATATGATATAATTATTTATACGTCTGAATAAAGAACAATTTATATATTATTTTATTATTTGAGTGATTATTATAATATAATTTATTTATAAATAATAGATAGCTACGGTTACTATTATTCACAAAATAAATATTAGTGTTACATTTATTATTTCAAATAATTAAAATGTAGGTTGGTCTATTAAAAAAAAAAAATTAATGTATATATCCTTTTTTTTTTTTTTTTTTTTTTTTTTTTTATACATAATATACAATCATATATAAATATTAAAAAAATATATATTATTCAAAAAGGAATTATTTATTAATATATCATATATGATAAATGTAGTACAAATTAATGTATCATATATAAATATGTATGGATTTAAATTTATTAATTATTAAGACATTTCTAAAATGTAAATTATAATTAGATATAATAATTTTCTACTAACATATAATTATAAACATATAAACTACTTATAATGTATTGATATTATAAAAGTAAAAAAAAAAAAAAAAAAAAAAATTTGGAAGTTTTCAAATTTATCCTAAAGATTTGGTACTTTGTAATTTATTTGAATATGAGCAATTATGTTTTAAAAAATAATTCTATACTTTTATATTAAAACTATAATTTTTTCCAAAAATATAATATATATATATATATATATATGAATATAATTAAAGACGAAAAAAAAAAAAACTTTTAAATAATAAATTGAAAAAAACAAATAATAATATTAAAAATTTAGATAAAAAAACAAAATAAAAAAATTGTAATATAACCAAATGAAATAAACATGTATTTTCCATTTAACCGTATATATATTATATTTATATTTATTTAAATATTTATCTACTTATGTATAAGAATTAAAAAAAAAAAAAAAAAAAAAAAAAAGTCCTAAACATACAAATTACACTAAATATTATTTTATTGCTTAGTTTTAATAAATATTATAAGATCAAATTAATATTATATAAAATAATATATATTTCCTAACTAATTAAGATACTATTTCATTTATATACACATTAAAAAAACAAAAAAAAAATCAAGAGTATTTATTTATTTATTGGTAAACCAGGGATGATCAATTAAATCTTTTAAATTAAAATTCTTCCTACTTTCAAGTGATATTAGATTCTATTAAAATTAATAAATATATATATATAATACATGAATTAATAATATAATAAAAGAAATTTCAATCCATATACCATATATATATATATATATATATGTATATATTTTTATTTTATTTTTTTAGAAAATTTTATATTACCTTAATTATAGATTTTAATTCACGTGGCCATTTTCTTGTTATCTGCAATGCCTTCAGATTAATACCATTTTCTACAATTTTGAAAAAAACTTCATCTTGTGAAGCAGTAGCCTTATCCCATAAATGTCCTTCATTCCACAACCATATAAAAAAAGTTGCAACCATAAATTTATCAGCAGCTAAAACATCAAAATAAAAGCGTTTTCTTTCTTCTTGATCTGTTAAATTACGTAAACATTTGTATGGATTTCTTATTTTCTCTCTTTTATGTAATTTTTTAATTTCCCAACATTCAGGTGGTATATATGCAATTTTTCCAATACTAGGGATACACGATTGAAAATAACATAAACCATTTTCGTTTCTTATGTGTCTCAAATTATAAGAATAAACAGGAGTACTTTTACCAAAATCGCACAATCGCATATCTCCATTTTTCTTTATTAATATATTCTCAGGTGTAAAATCAAGATGTGCTAAACCTGTTTCATGTAATCTTACTAATAATTTTAAAGATTTAATAAGATATTTTTTTTTATTATTATTATCTATAGTAGAAAAAATATTTTCATTTTCTGTAAATAAAAATTTTTTAATATCTTTACCAAATAATTCTGATATTATCACAACATTTCCTCTTACATCATCTTTTATTCCTTTAGATAATATTTCATTTAATGTATTCATATTATCAAACATATTTTCTTTTGTTATATCTTTATAATAATATATATTATCTGGTTCGATTAATACTTTATATAATTTAGGTGCTATACCAGGATAATATTCAGTTAAAAATGATAATGCCATTGCTTCCATTATAAAATTTTCAGAACCAAATACATATTCTCCATTATATTTCTTCATTAAATTATATTGCTTTACCCATACCTTTATAGGTATCTTTTTTACAAATAATCTTATATCAGTACCAGATTCATCTTTTGAATTAATAATCACTTTAAACATCTCTTGTACTCTTCCACTTCTCTCATTATAATTTTTAGTAGGTACATTATGGAAAACCCAATTTTCATAATTTACATCATTAATTTCAAAATTATCAGACATATCAAACATTTTCAAAAGGGCCTCTTGACCAACATTCCAATTAAATATACATTTGTCTTTTATTTCTTCTTCTAATTCGCTAATAATATTTGTATTTTTACCAATATTGTCATAAGAACTATTTGAAAAATTATTGTCTTCATTCAAAGAATTTATTATATCTGCATATGCAAGTCTATTTACTCCTTTTTCAATTTGCATATCTTTAGTTTTTTCATCATATAAATTGCTATTATTACTATTATTATTATCTTTCATTTTTTTTTTTTTTTTCTTCCTCTTCTCTTTTTTTATACTACATAATGAATAATCACACTCATCCTTATTTTTTTTTCCATTAGAACCCTCAATCACAGAAGCATTTGTTGAATCATATAAAACATTTTTTGTAGAATAACTTTTATCATCTTGTAAAGTATAGTTTATATTATCATTTATATCAATTTTTGTACTATCTGTTGTAGTATCTTTCAAATTATCATTTGTAGAATGATTTATATTATCATTTATACAATCATTCATATAATCATTCGTAACATCCTTTAAATCATATACTTCTACTTCTTCTTCTATCTTACGTAATAACAATTCTTTATGATCGCCGTCATTTTTATTATTATCGCTTATAAATACAGATAAATTTCTGTTATATCTTTCAAATGTTTTATCATTTAAAATTATATTAGTTTCAAATATAAACACATTCTACAATTATAAAAAAACGAAAAAAAAAAAAAAATTTATAAAACATATATATGATAATATTTATATGAACATATTCTTTATGTCGCATTGTTAACTTACTGGTAAAAATAAGAATAACACTCCAATATATTTCATTATAAGACTAAAACGTTAAGAAGGTACATAAATTTTTTTTTTTTTTTTTTATTTAGATTTTTATTTAAATTTTCTTTTTTTTTTTTTTTTTTTTTTTCCTTATTCTATAGAATTATAATTGAAACGGCTTAATTAAAAACAATCAAACTGGATTAAGACATTTGTAAAATCACAAAAAAAAAAAAAAAAAAATTGAATTAATGAATTAGGTATATACATTATATAGTTTATGAGCATCTTTTAATTATAGAAAGTTTTATTAAAGCTATAATATAAATAACTAAAATAAAATCAACAAATATATATATATATATATATATATATATTATATTTATATATAATGCAAAACTGTATTCAAATAAATTATTCTTAGTTTAATTTAAAAAAAAAAAGAAAAAGAAAATTAATGAATTAGGTATATACATTATATAGTTTATCTGAACATTTTAATTATAGAATATTTTATTAAAGCTATAATAAAAAAAAAACTAAAATAAAATAAACAAACATATATATATATTATTTATATATAATACAAAATTGTATTCAAATAAATTATACTTAGTTTAATTTAAAAAAAAAAAAAAAAAAAAAAAAAAAAAATTATATTTAAATATTTTTATATTTTATTATGTTAAATATAATAAATGATAGCATAACACTACAATTTTTTAAATAAATAAAAATATTATATATATATTTATATAATGCATGATGGTTATAAGTATATAGGACAGAATATTACAATTCATACTGTTTACTTATTTATTTTATACATATATATATATATATATATATATATATATATATATTATTTATAAAAATATTATGCTTTTTTAATTAGTTTTTATATAATATTATAATAAAAATATAAATATATATAAATAAAATATATATATCTTTTATTGAAAAAAAAAAAAAAAAAAATAAATAAATAAATAAATAAAGAATTAAAAATAAATTATTTTTATATAATTTTTATAAAATATATAATTAAAATATTTTTTATAAAATATAAATTTTTTTTGTTATTTTTTATGTTCATAATCATTATATGACATAAAAATTAATTCTATATATATCTATATATATATATATATATAAAATAAATTATCAGCTATAAATGATACAATTATAATTTTATTATTGGTCATTCCCTTTTTTTATAATTTATAAAAAAAAAATTGAGAATTATCTGTGTAGTCTTTCATAAATATAATATTAATATATTGTGATCACATTACAGTATCTCCTTTAAAAATATAATAACAGAAAAAAATGAATATATATAATTAAAAGAACAGTATGTATAAAAGAAAAAATATATATATATTTTTTTATGAAATTTTTTTTTTTATCATATGTGTCATATTCTTTTTTTTTATACCTTTTTGAAAAAAAAAATATTTATTTCAGAGATATAAACTTTTCATTTTAAAATTCTTCTATATATAATGCTTTTTTTTTAATACATTTTTTATATTAAGTGAACATAATATATAAAAATGGAAATTATGTATTATAATATATATATATATATATTATACTAATGCTTTATTATTTGATCATTAAAAAATTTACAGATATATTGTTATATACATATATATATATATATATATATATATGTAATATCCATTTATATATTATATATTTTCATTAATAAGAATAAAATATATATATTTTTTTGCATATATTTACGAAATATATAAAAAACCTGTCAAAAAAATATATTTAATTATTATATTTTATTAAATGTTAAAAACGAAATGAGGTTTATTATTTTAAAATATTTCCTATATAATCATAATATAAATATATGAAAATTAATTCATGAATATTTTTCAAAAAAAAAAAAAAAAAAATACAATAACAAATATGAAAAAAAACAAAACAAAACAAAACAAAAAATAAAATAAAATAAAATAAAATAAAAAACAAAAAGAAATACAAAGGAATAATATAAAATTAGAAAAAATTTTAAAGGAAATTTAAAAAAACAACATTAAAAAAATAATATTACTTTTATTTATATTTTAATTTATTATATAATTTATATTATATATATTATATTTTGTGTGTGTGTGTGTTTTTTTTTTTTTTTTTTTTTTTTTTTTTTTGATATATTGCAGTTAATTATATTATTTAACCATTTTTATTCATAAGTTAAACAAAATAATATCCAAAAATGTATATTACTCATTACATGAAAGCCATGAGTGATTAAGTTCTTGAACTGTAAACTTTTCCCAGTTTCTAATACTAACAAATGCTATAAAAATATATATATATATATATATATATATTAATATATAATATTATGTCATATTGCTACGCTATATATTTTAATCATTTTCCATTTAGTGTATTAAAATTTTATTTTATATTTTATACATTTTTTATTACCGATATATATTTTAAACTCTTGTGACCAACTTTGCGTTGAGGGGTAAATATCCAAATTCGTGGTGTTTTCCTTGAATAATATGAAATTTTTGTCTTCTAAGGAATTTGCTTTATTTCATAAATTTTTGTAATTCCATATCCAAATTAACATAATACCAAGCATATATTTATCAACACATTCAACGTCAAATTAATATTTTTACCTTTATTCTTGATCTTCTCTATTCCTTAAATATATTAAAGCGTTACTAATTTTATTTTTCTTTTAATTTTCTCCACAGATCTATGCATTTTGGTGGTTCATATTTAATTATTCCAACAGTGGGTCAACAAGATTCAAATAAACATAATCCATTTGAATTCTTTAGATGTCTCAAATAATATGTATATAAAGGTGTACTTTTAACAAAATCAAATATACACATTTTATAATTTTCAACAATTAATATTTTTTTTCAGGAGATATATCAAGATGAAACAACCCAGTATCATGCAATATACTTACAAATTTTTCCATTCATGTATTATTTTTTTTTTTTTTTCTATCATTTACAATAATAATACTGTATATTTTCCCTTCATTTCGTAAATATTTGTAGATATCTTTACCATTATATTCTAAAACCATTACTACATATCCTTTCATATTCTTTATTAAAATCTTATTTAATATATAATTAAATACAATAATATCCTTACACATATACAATATTCAAATATTTAAAAAGTTACTCCTATCTTATGATACAAATAATACTTTGTACAATTTTGAGCATATACCTGGGTAGTATTTTGTTAAAAAAGCGCATACCATAACTTCCATTACAAAATTTTCTCCACCCGAAAAATATGCTCCATATAACATATTCATTATATTATATTGTTACATCCATAAATTTTTAAGTATCTTCTTAATAAATAATGTTATATATCATACTTCTTATCAATACTTCTTGACTCAATAACTACATTAAACATTTCCTGACCTATACCTCTCTCTATATTATAAAGTTTTGTTGGGATATTTATTAATTTCCATTCGTAATAATTTACTCTATTAATTTCAAAATTATCTGCATCACCAAGAAATTCATTTACAGTTTTATTTCATAATTCCCAATTATATATAATTGTCTTTTCCGAATTCAATCGTTTCTCTAATTCACGTACACAAGGAATTACGTCATCCACATTAACATTGAAATTCTCGTTATGTTCATTCGGTGTGAAATCTATAATTTTCATATAGATACTTGAATTATTTTTGCTATTATAGACATGAAATAATAATTCTTTTTTATTCATACAACTATCATATATTGTACTCTCTATTTTATTATTATCTTGTGTTCTTAAATTATTTTGATTTCTTTCATTTTTAGAATTTTTATTTGTTTTACCTATTGGTTTCTTTTTAATTTTACTTTTTTTCTCGTCTGTTTTTTCCTTTTCTATTTTCTCATGTTCTATTTTTTCTTTCTTCCTTTTTGTCTTTTTCTTTCAAAATATAAGACTAAAAAAGGAATAACTGGATCTATCATTAGTCATAGTATTTTCAGATAATTTTCTTGGGCATATGATATTTACATATCCTTATTTAATACATTCATTTTGTATTTCTGACAAAAACTATGAGAACAAATTTTTAATATATAAATTTTTTATTATATATGTATGTATATATATATGTATGTGTGTGTGTATTTTTTTTTATTTCATATATTTTTTTATATTAGACTCTTCTTAACTATATATATGCTCCAAAATGTAAAGATATAAAACGAATTATATTAAGTCTAACCTAATTTTTATATATTAAAAAACATAAAACTACATTACTAATAATATATGTTGCAGTAAACATAAGATATATAATTCATTCCAATATATAGCCATCTAATCGATTTTTAAGTGGGAAATTAATAATTAAAATAACACAAAATATATATAATAATACATCAGATGTGTAAATAAATCTTAAATATCCTGTGAAAAAATATATATATATTATATATGGAAGTAGTTAAGTTTATAAAAAAGAAAAAAAATTAAAATAATATTATCTCATCTATCCTTTTCATTTCCTTTTCTTTTTCTTTTTCTTTTTTGGATCAAAGATTTTTATAATTTAATTACAAAATTATAAATTCTTAATTTAAAAAAATTAAATAATATCACGTTTTATTTTAAAATATATATTATGTGTATGTTACATTCATCAGAAAAAATATTATTAATAGTACATATATTTATTTTAACAATTTCAAATAATATATACATATATATATATATATATATATATATATATATATATATACATTAGTTATTATATATAAAAATAGATCAGCAACTACTGAAAATTTAAATTATGAAATATTAATTATTATAGAGTTTTATATATTAATAATATATTATGAAATATATAATTACATATTTAATATAAATAATTATAGGTTCTATTCATATTCCAATTTATATAAATAATATATATAAAAAAAAAAAAAAAAAATTTATAAATCAATTATATGAATTTCCTATTTCTCTATAAACTTTTAACACATTATTATGCACTCCCTTAACAAAATAATTTACACTATTATTAAATATATAATACAATTGTATAATATCCATATCAAATATTAAACATCTTTCATAATCATTTAACATTATTTTATTTTATAAAATAACACATTTATACATAATTAAGAATAACAATATATATATATTTATATATAATATAATTTAATTCATCTTCTTTTACTTAATAAATACAAAATAGCAAATAGTTCTTACTATTTTCTATACACAATATAAAAATAAATAAACCAAAAAAAAAAAGAAATAAAAAAAAAAAAAAAAAAAAAAGAAAAAAAAAAAAATTGAAAAGTTAGGTTAATACTAAAATGGATATATAAAAATTTGTAAAAGCTAATATTTACATTTCATTAATTCGATATATTAAATAACAATTAAAATTAAACGAAAAAAAAATATATATATATATATATATATATAATATTGAAATAATAATAGTATTATCTTGAGAACCATGGATGAGAAAT
Organism: Plasmodium blacklocki (nom. inval.); assembly: GCA_900097035.1. Classification (NCBI taxonomy): domain Eukaryota; phylum Apicomplexa; class Aconoidasida; order Haemosporida; family Plasmodiidae; genus Plasmodium; species Plasmodium blacklocki (nom. inval.). The sequence continues at coordinate 44,640 of LT969558.1, forward strand.
TAAATCGTTTAAATTCAGATTCTTTCGACACTCTATATCTAATAATTGCTAAAAAAAAAAAAAAAAAAAAAAAAAAAAAAAAAAACCTATGTATATTTACATATATATATATATATATATTATTTAATGTTTTAATATTTTACCCTTATTATTATCTTCAATTTTTTAGGCCAAAAAAAGGTAGTCCAAAACTTATTAAAGTTCATATTAGACTTTGAGAATTTTAAATAATCCTTATCCTGTAAGGAATCTGATTTATACCACAAATAACCATTATTCCAAATAAATATAAAAACAATACCAAGCATATATTTATCTACACAACTAACATCAAAATAATATTTTTTTCTTTCTTCATCATCATAAATTGCTTTTAAGTATTCAAAAGGATAATCCACATTCTCCTTTATATAAATCTTTACCAAATCCCAACATTCGGGGGGAATGTATCTTGTTTTTCCAACACTAGGTATACATGATTCAAAGAGACATAAATTTTTCATTTTCTTGGTATGCCTTAAATAATAGCTATATTTTGGTGTACTTTTAGAAAAGTCACATAAACGTATATTTCCATTTTTTGATATTAATATATTATCTAGTGAGAAATCTAAATGACAAATTCCTACTTGATGTAATCTATTAATTAATTTTAGACATTGAAACATAATTTTCTTTTTGTCATTTTTTCCAAATTTATATGTTTTCTTATTGTGTATATTATATATGTAATTTTCTAAATCTTCACCAAAAAATTCCGATATCATAACAACATAACCAAACATATTCATCTTTAAATGTTCTCTTAGTAAATTATTAAATATATTAATATCATTAATATTTTCAATACAAGATATACTTTTAATATTTAAATAATGGTGTGGTTCATATAATAATCTATAAAATTTTGGGCATATATTAGGATAGTATTCATTTAAAAAAGATAATACAATAGCTTACATAACAAAATTTTCACCATTTTCTATATACTCACCATTATATATTTGCAGCAGTTCAAATTGTTTTAACCATATATCTATAGGTATTTTTTTTATAAATAATTTTAATTCACTTCTTTTATTTACATTTTTATATGATATGGTTGTTTTAAACACTTTCTGAATTCTCTCTTTTTTATTACAATAAAAGTTTAATGGAAGATATGTTAATTTCCATTCATCATAATTTACACCTTTTATATCAAATCGTTTTGAATGATCCAAATATTTATTCAAACAGCTTACACCTAATTTCCAATTATAAATAGGATTATTATTTTGTGACAATTCTTCTATCTCTTCTAAAACATAATTTACATTTTCATTAATATTTTCTTTAAAAGAAGGCTCATTATAATATATTTCATCTGTTATAAATAATTTATTTACATATACATCACAATTAAATTTCCCAAGATTATTAATATAGGCTAAATTATTTTCATAATTTTTAATATTATTTATTCCTTTATTTAATTTATTCTTTTCACCACAAGTATTTACCAAATATTTACCACTTTTCCTATTATCTTTTATGGAGGTGATATGAAAGTCTAAATTATTCAATGTTTCACTATCAGATATATTTTCACTTAAATATCGTGACATATTAAAATGTGTAAAAAATCTATAGTCATTATTAATTTGGATTGCTCTAATTATCTAAAATGTATTTAAATAAATATGAATAAATAAATAAATAAATAAATAAATAAATAAATAAATATATAAATATATAAATATATATATATACATATATATCGACATGCATATCATATATGATATTTATATATATACGTATATGGACATGCATATAATGTAAGATAAATATATATATATTATTTTTTCTACCATAAAAAAGAAGCTTTTGAATTCCATAATATATTTATGATAAGATACAAAAATGAATATATTTGCTTTAAATAATTTCATATATATTTATATTAAATAAATAAGTTAATACTTAATCTTTTATGCTAAATTTATTTTGAATTCTTATTGATTTAAATATATTATGTAATTTATATGTGCAATAATATAAGGTAATGAAATCAAAAAAAAATATATAATGAAATTCAAATGAAACGTTTGATCAAATTAATATTCTAGAAATAATAAAAATAAAACAATGTTTCACATATCACTATTAGTTTATACAAAACCCTCATATAGTTACATATTCTAACACATTAAAAAAAAAAAAAAAAAAAAAAAAAAAAAAAATTAAATATTATTTTATTTTTTTTTAATAAATACTATATTATATTACTAATAAATTACATATAATAAATATTTATGGTAATTTATAGTAGAAATGACAAGTATAAAAAAATATATAATACTCATCAAATTATAATTCATTATATATTCTAATTATTTTTATTTAAATATATAAGTACTTAAATCCTAGGTTAATATATAAAATTATATATTATAATATGTAATAATAATATTATTAATATATTAGAAAGATAGGTACATAAATAATATTTTTTTTATTAATTCATATGAATATTCATTATTTCATTTATTTCGGAATATAAATAAACAACTATTTTTTATAAATATCTTTTTAATTAATTATAGAATAAAAATAATAATTTATAATATTGTAATTATTTCACATATACATAAATACATATATATATATATATATATATATATATATATATATATATATATCATTCTGTTCTATAATATAAAAGTCCTTAAAACATTGTATCCTTATACTACAAGAAAAAAAATTATAAGATTATAATTATTTTCATTTTACTTTCCACTTTTTCTATTATATTTATAATATAAATATATAATATATTATAATTAATTAAGAAATAACTTCTTAATTATATTAATTTTAAATATACCATTTTTATAATTATATAAACATTCAATCATATGAAAAATAAAAGTAAATTGTCCTCTACGATATATAATACAACAACTTTTAATATGTAGTTATAAATATATAATATTCAGAAAAAAGTTTTTTTTTTTTTTTTATATAAAAAATAAAAGAAAAATATAAATAAATAAAAAAAAAAAAAAAAAGAAACATTAAATTTAATTTCATACCATGATTTATATGTATGTATATATAATAAAACGTGCATTGATTTTATTTTATAAATATTTCTTTCAATTACCGTTTTTTATATAATCAGTAAATTTTATTTTATTTTAAATAATATCAACTTATATCTTATAAATAATAAAAATCTCAATATTGTTTTATTTTATTTATTATAACATTAATTAAATAATTTTTTTACCAAAAAAAAAAAAAGATACAAACATAACATGCATAACTATACATATATATATATATATATAATAATAATAATAATAATAGTAGGTGAAAGAATATATAATACAATATATATCTAAATACTTATTATATTAAAAAAATAAAATTATGAAGTAAAAACAATAGAAAAAAAAAAAAAAAACAAAAAAAACAATTATATATAAAACATTTTAACATACACAAAATAATAATTTATATGCATTATTAACTTTAATTATAATTTATAGAAACAATAACAAATTCCATTAATTTATCTAGTAAACCAAGGATCATTAACCAAATCATTTAAATTTAATTTTTTCCTACAATCTAAAACCAATAATTGCTATAAAAAAAAAAAAAAAAAAATATGTATACATATATATATATATATATATATATATATATATATATATATACATCTGTATATGTTATATTACTTAATATATTAATATATTACCCTTAGAATTATCTTCAGTTTTTTGGGCCAAAAAAGTGTAGTCCATATTTTATTAAAATTCATATTACTTTTCTTGTATTTTAGATAATTCATATCTAATATTGGATCTGATACATACCATAAATAACTATTATTCCAAATAGCTATAAAAACAATTCCAAGCATATATTTATCTGCACAAGAAACATCAAAATAATATTTTTCCCTTTCTTCTTCATCAGTAATTTCTTCTAAATATTCAAAAGGAAATTTTGCACTCATTGTTATGTAACGCTTTTCCAAATCCCAACATTCAGGAGGGACGTACATATTTTTTCCAATAGTAGAAATACATGATTCAAATAAACATAAATTATCCATTTTTCTTGTATGTCTTAAATGATAACTATACATTGGAGTACTTTTAGCAAAATCACACAATCTCATATCACCATCTTCTGATATTAATATATTATCTAATGTAAAATCCAAATGACATATGCCTGCTTGGTGTAATTTATTAATTAATTTTAAAGATTCAAATAAAAGTTTTTTTTTATTCTTTTGATTACTTTTAAATATTTTCTTATTATTTATAGTACATAAATATGTTTCTAAATCTTCACCAAATGATTCTGATACCATCAATATATATCCACTCATATTCATTCTTAAACGATCACTTAATAATTTATTAAATATACTGATGTCATTCATATGATTCATTGATGAAATATTTTCATCCGTGAAATAATTATCCGGATTATATAATAATTTATAAAATTTTGGACATATACCTGGATGATAAGCACTTAAAAATGATAATACAATTGCTTCCATTACAAAATTTTCTGCACGCATAATATATTCACCATTATATGTATCCATCATTTCAAATTGTTTCAACCACATATCTATAGGTATTTTTTTTATAAATAATTTTAATTCCCTTTTATTTTTTTCATTATTTCCTGAAATTTTAGTTTCAAGCATTTTATGAACTCTACCATTTCTTTCATCGTAATATCTGTCTGGAAGCGATACTAAGTTCCATTCATCAAATTTTACTCCATTTAAAACATAATTTTTAGAATGTCCTAAATATTTACTTAAACATGCTTTACCTAACTCCCAGTTATATATAGGACATTTAATTGATTTGGACTTTTCTATCAATTCATTAGTGGCACTATTACTTCTATTAACATTTTCATTACACTTAGAATCATGGTAATACTCAGAATTGGAAGTAGATGGTGAACTATTTAAGTGTAAATGAGATTTCATGTTTTCATAATTATTATCATTTGATAATTTATATTTTGAAAACTTAATGTCAGATAATTTACTTTCTGATGATATATTTTTAGACAGTTTAGTTCTTTTTAATCTTTTATATGATTCATATTCCTCATATGTATTCTTAACAACAGAATTATCATCATTTATAACACCACTTTGATCGTAACACTCATCTGAATATAATTTAGTCCATATTACATTTTCAGTAATATTCTCACTTAAATATCTACACTTTTTTAAATATCTGTTAAATACAGTGTTGTAATTAATCTGTATTATGCTTAGAACCTATATGAAAGGTATATACATATATAAATGAACATAAAATATGAAAATATGATGAATTTATTTTTTTCTCATTTTTTTTTTTTTTTTTTTTTTTTTTTTTTGTGATTACTAAAAAAAAGAAATATAGAAATTCCATATTATGTCTAAAATAACATATTAATATATTATTTCATTATATATATATATATATATATTATATATATATATGTATATTTATATATATTCCTTTTTTTTTTAATTATTTTTTTTTTTTTTCTATGTTTTCCTTCATTTTTATTTTTATATTATTTATTATTATAATTTTTTTTTTTTTTTTTTTTTTTGTACATCTATCTATATTATTCAAATTTTGTCCATAAAAAAAAATATATAATTATTTTTAGATTATATATTTTTTTATTAAGGCTTTTATATAAAATTTTTTAGCTATTTTCAATACACTATAATATCTCATATTAAAAAAATATATCTAAATATTAAGGGTGTATATTTTATTATATTAAATAATCCATAAATAATTAAAATAGAATAATATTTTACTGTATTTATATTTTATTTTATTTATTTATTTAGTTTTTTTCTTTTTTTTTTTTTTTTTTTTTTTTTTGGTCTTTTTTTTATATATATTATACACTTAATTGGTTTCTATTAGGTTAATATTTCATTTAATTAGTATGTAATATAAATAAATATATATATATATATATATATATGATTTTATTTTTTTTTTTAAATTTTTCATTTTAGATATTAATAAAAAAAAATAATAATATTTTATAACATGATTTTAAAAAACAAATAAAGTATGAAAAATATAAATAATTATATATTTTTGAATTAAAAAATAATACATGCATAAATAGATATTTATTTAGGGTTATATATATATTATATATATATGATTTAAAATGGTTGAACGAAATTATTAAAATTAATATATATTAAATTGATTTCATAAATATATAAAACGACAGCTGGAATATATTATTTTAGAAAAAAGCTATTATATAAATAATAAAAATATTTTAAAAATATAATATATTTCATATTTGGTTTAATTGGTTATAAATATTGGACGACAATAAAAGAGCCATAAAATAAATATATTCTTCTATTTTTTATTGTATAAATTTGCATGACAATATTTATAAATCTATATAAATATTATATATAATAATATATAATATTTTTTTTTTCTTCTTTTTCTCTTTTTTACTATATAATATATTTAATTTAAATAAATAAAAAATAATTTGTATATATATATATATATATATATATATATATATATATATATATATATATAGTGTTATATATTATATAAATAAGAATAATTTTATTATTATATATGTTTATATTAGGACTATTTTAGTTTGTAATGTCTATTTTAATTTTTTCTGATACAATTATATATAATTTTATACTATAAATAATATAATAATATATATCTTTTTAATTCTTTTCATGTTTTAAAATAATTAAATTATTTATTATTTTTTTTTTTTTTTAATAAATTCAAATTTAATAATACACTTTTTAATATAATACCAAATACAATAAAAATGCATATATATGTAATCTAGAAAGATTCATTGACGAAAATTACTTTTGAGATGTATAATTGTATACGTTCCATATTATATTAATTATGAAGGTTGAATTTCACTAATATATAAATATATATTTATATATATAAAATCAATATAAAATGTATTATTTTCTTCTTTATTATATAAAACCTAAAAAAATATGCTTTAAAAAAAATAAAATAAAAAAATAAAAGGATTATTATATATACAATAATAATTCAAAGTTATTTATAAGAATATTCTATAACATTTTTATAGACAGTAAAATTTTTTGATTAATAAGTTATCCTTTCTATTAGAATATTAATATATACTATATTTTAACATCTATTTTTTAATTATTTCCAAATATTTTAATAAGAAAAAGTATAATAGTAAATAGAAAAAAATTTCTTACGTCATTAATCTTTCATTATACTAAATAAAAGAATAAAATATAAATTAAGGTATAAAAAATATATATAAATAAACTTTTCGAAAATTTTAAAAAGAATAATAAAATAAGAAAAAACAAAAACAAAAACAAACAAATAAACAAACAAACAAACAAAAAAAAAAAAAAAAAAAAAAATTAAACCAAAACTAAAACAAAAAACAAAAAGTAAATCTATCTAAAAATATATATATATATATATTATAAAAATATTAGGAACATATTAATTAATTAAAATATGTTAAATCAAAAGAGAATAATTTGAGAAACCAGCATTTTTCCTTAGAAAACCATGGATGATTAATTAAATCACTTAAATTGAGATTCTTTCTATATTCAAAATATAATAATTGCTAAAAAGTACAAATAAAATAAAAAGATAGATACATATATATATATATATATATATATATATATTCATTTATTTATTTATTTATGTATATGTGTTTTTACATGTTATACATATGACCATTTATTTTTATATATATATATATATATTTTTTTTTTTTTTTGTTCATTTTTTACCTGAATAATAAATTTGACATCATCTGGCCAATAATATGTTTTCTCAACTTTATTGAAATCCATATTTACCCTTTCAAACTCTGCATATTCTTTATCCACTGAAGCATCAGCTTTATTCCAAAAAAAGTGGTAAACCCATATAAGTACAAACAATATTCCTAACATATATTTATCAGCAGATGTAACATCGAAATAATATTTTTTTCTTTCTTCTTGATCTATAATTGTTTTTAAATATGAAAAGGGTTCCAATATATTTTGTTCTTTGTATATCTTTTCTAGTTCACAACATTCAGGTGGGATATATTCAATTTTTCCAATCGTAGGTATACAAGATTCAAAAAGACATAAACCATTTGGATTTCTTATATGTCTCAAATTATAGGAGTACCTAGGTGTACATTTAGCAAAATCACATATACGCAATTCATAATTATTTTCGATTAATATATTTTCAAGTGAAATATCGAGATGACATAATCCAATTTTGTGTAATCTATTAATTAATTTTAAACAAGAAAGCATAATTTTTTTTTTTCCTTTTCTACCTAAGGTTGAATAACCTTTAATACACATCTTATGCATATAACTATCTAAATCTTCACCAAAATATTCAAATATCATCACAATATTACTGATATTTTTATGTTTCTTTTGCTCCTTTAATATATCATTAAATACATTTAAATCTGTAATATTATTTTCATATGAGCTCTTTTCATTTTCATTTTCATTATAATGAACCGGTTCATATAATAATTTATAAAAATTTGGTGATATACCAGGGTGATATTCACTTAAAAAAGCTGATACCACTGCTTCCATTACATAATTTTCTCCTTTCAATATATATTCACCATTAAATAATTCCATTTTTTCATACTGATTTATCCATTTATTTATAGGAATTTTTTTAATAAATACTTTAACTTTATCCTCATTGCAATTATTATTTATAGGGATAATTCCTTTATATATATTTCTTGGTGAATAATATGGATTACTACCACTTCTAAAAGATATATTTTTCACTATCCAATTCTCATAATAAACACCATTTATTTGAAAATTATTTGCACAACATAATCTTTTTTTTAAGGACTCTTTACCCAATTCCCAATTAAAAACATTTTCGACTGACATATATTCTTCTTCCAATTTATTTTTATAAGATATCCCATTTTCAAAATTATCTGAAATATGATCTTGTAAAGATGAACAATTTATTATTTCCTTAATATGTTTTTTTTCTTTTATAACGTTAGTTATTTCATCATCCTTTTCATCACTTGAAATATCTTTGCAAAATTTTATTTTCTTGCATAATTTATTCTTATGAACTATTTCTTTTATATATTTTGTAATATCATCTTTCGATTTTTTACCTTTATGAATTTTATTTACTATTCGACCAAAAATATTTTCTCCATTTTTTTCACCTTCCAAAATATTCTCATTCAAATTTCTCAATGTTATATCATATGTGTATAATTCGGAAAATATATTACTCTTTATTATGATCAAAATCTAGGTATAACATTAAAAAATACATATAAAATAAAATAAAATTAAATTAATAGGTAATAATATATATATATATATATATATTTATTTATTTATTTATTTATATATATATATTTATTTATATTATATATATGTCAATGTATCATTTCTACATTTCACTTACTATCAAGTAAAAATATAAAATTAGCATAATGAGAACCTTTTATTTTCTGTAATATTTTTTTCTTTTTACAATCAACAATTAATCATAAGGAAAATGAAAATTTAAATGATTTTTAAAAATACACATTTTTGTGTATTCCAAATAAACATTAACCAATATACCATTTAATTTAACATAATATATAACAACTTTTTATTTACAGTCCATAAATAATTTATATTAAATGATAAGGTATTTTACGTTTCTGTATAATATATATATTAAAAATATATAAAAAATATTTATTACAATTTTTAAAATAAAAGGATCATATATAAAAAGAAAAATAAAATATAATTAAATAACAGAACATATATAGGAAGATAAAATAATTAAAATACTAAACTTCAGATATATTTACATATTTCAATAAAATAATATAAATATATATATATATATATATATATATAATATTTATATATAATATTTATATATTTAGATAATATAAGCTCTATTCGTTATAGGACTTGATGTATATATATACATATACCACGTGTAAAGTAATACAAAAAATATATTAATTTAATATTAATATTATTATGAATAATAATGCTGTACTTTTAAATATTATTATGCATTTTTATTTTTTTATTATATTTATATATAATGCCTTATTATATATATTATATAAGTATTTTCAAAAATGAATGTACAAAATAATTTTAAAATATATTAAATATTTTCATTGAACAAAATTAAATACATACATTCCTAATAATAAAAAATATATATATATAATGAAACAATAAAATAAAATATAAAATAAAACGTAATGAAAAAAAAATAAACAAAAACTCATAACATATTGATACAAAAAAAAAAAAAAAAAAAAAAAAAAAAAAAAAAAAAAAAAAACATATATTTATATATATATATTTATGTATATAATGTTATTCTTCTTATCTATAATTCATAATATATAACATTTTTGCCTATAAATCCATCTATAATTATATTTATAAATATCCATTTTATAAAAAAATATTATATTGTTTAAATATTTTTAATTATCAACCTTTCCCTGGAAAAATACATCATACCAAATTAAATAATAAAAATTTGCATTTAATAATTATAAGAAAAAATATAAATTAATTTAAGTCTTTCCATATATAAAGGACCTTATTTCGTTTTTTTCTTTTCTCAATGGGCTCATAAAAAAAATATCATATAATATTATATTACATATAATATATATATATATATATATATAATTATATGCATATATAATATATACCCCTACATTTAAGTGCATGTATTTTTTTTTAAATATATAAAAATATTTGTTCCTTAAACCAAAAATAAATCTTATGAAGTTATTTTAAAAATATATAAATAAACTTTAGATGAAAATATATAAATTTTTTTAAAATTATTTATATATAATTGATTTCTATTTATTTAACAGGAAAAATTATTACAAGGAGAAAAAAAAAAAATGGTAAAATAAAAAATTTATAAATATATATATTCTTCATTATAATATATATATATATATATATATATATATATATATATATATATAATGTATTTATATTCAATATTTATATAATATATTATATTCATAAAAAATATATATATTTAATATACATATATATAATATAATATATAACTCATAATACAACATTTTTGATTATTTATATATAGAACAGAGTATTCTCTATATGTATTAATCTTCTTAAAATTTTTTAATAATTTTATCTTGTTTTTAATATTATCAGAAATAATTATTTATCGATCCACCAAACCTTTTAAAATATATATATATATATATATGAGAAGAATATATTAACTTTAATAACAATTTTTTATTTTTTGTTTTTTACGTTATAATTTTTATTATACTTGATATTCATAATAAGATATTAATTTATTAGATTTTATATATTAACAAAATATTATTTTTATAATACACACATAAATTTGTGATATTTATAAATATATTCTCATCATATTTACTAAATTTATAAAAAGTACATAATTTATTAAGGAAAAAAAAAAATTGAAAAGGGTATTTTTAAAAAATTCAATAAAGAAATACGAAAAAATCTTTTTTTATATATACATAATTCTTTTAATATAATACATGTGCTTATAATATTCCACTATATATATATATATATATATATATATATATTAAATATTTTTTGTGTAATATTTCTAATTAAAATTTTAAATATAATAGTAATATAAAGTTATCTTATATAAGTATATGTAACATAAATATATATACTTCATAATCTATGTAATTACATACACACATAATTTACTTACCATACAACAGAATTAATTTGTATATTTTCCACGTATTAATGTTCTCATATTTAATAGAAAAAATTATATTATATATCAATCGAACGTAAAACTATTAAAACAATATAATATTTTTAAATAAAAAATAAAATTCACTAATATATAAAGATATTTTATACATTTCTAGATCTATATATATTTTATACCTCCTACTAAAATATAAAAGAGAAAAAAAAAAAAAAAAAAAAAAAAAAAAAAATTAATATATATATTATTTATAAACGAAATTATTTTGGTATTTCATATAATTTAAAACAATACATTATATTATGAAATCGTTTACAATTATAATATATATTCCCCTTAATGATGAAAATATATATATATATATATATATATATTATTACATATTAATTATCTATAGAGAAAAGAAAGGAAAGAAGGAATTATTTCTTTTGTTTTTATGTTTTATATTATTTATATTATAAGTATTTAATTTATATTTACATATAACTTATTCTTATAAATTAATCCTTTGAAAATATTCACCGTCTTTTTATATTAAGATTTATTTTTTTTTCTTAATGAAATATATCACATACAAATATAATATACCTTTCAAAAGAATATAACAGTATATTAATATACACTTTTATAAAATAAAATCATATATATAATTAAAATGAAAAATATATATATATATATATATATATATATATATTTATTTATATATAGGTAATAATGATCTCATGTCATAAATATAACACTTTTCTATTATCCTAATTAAAATATAAGAAAAAAAAAAAAAAAAAAAAAAAAAAAAAAATGTAAATATATTCATACAACTTAATTTCTATACATTTTTTAAATTTTGAACTTTTTATTTCTTAGGTTAATTATTATTTAAAAAGAATTCAGTGAAAAAATGTAAAAGCTCAAAGAAAAAAATTAGAAAAAAAAAGTAAAAATTCAATGAATTAAGAAGAAACTGAAAAGTTCATAGAATTTTAAAAAATTTTATCAAAATATAAATAACTAAAAATATATATATATATATATATATATATATATATTTATTTATTAAAATATATGAAATATCTATTTTGCTTCATTTATGAAAACATTATATAATAAGATAAATATAAAAAGATCTTAAAATGTTTTTTTATCCATTTTAAGGTAAATACAAGTTTTTTAAAAAATTATAAAATAAATTTAATTAAAATTCTATTATATAACATTACTTGTTATTATAAACACATCATATATTTATCTTAATTTTTTATGCGAAAACTAACATAATATATATATATATATATATATATATATATACATAAGTCATTTATATTATTGAAAATTATTAATTCATTTTTTAAATGTATGAAACAAAATATTTCTTAAATAATTTTGTTTGTTTTTAATTTTATTAATAAATTAATTTTTACATTAAATAAACATAAGCAACTTGATGTTTATACATCATTAGAGACTTGGTCTATTCGTCATCCTCTTCTTCGTCATTATTTTCTTCTTCATCATTATTTTCTTCTTCATCATTATTTTCTTCTTCATCATTATTTTCTTCTTCATCATTATTTTCTTCTTCATCATTATTTTCTTCTTCGTCATTATTTTCTTCTTCGTCATTATTTTCTTCTTTCTTATCTTGTTCTTTTTCCTTATTCTTTAAATATTTTTTATTCTTTATAGCTTCTTCGAGGTGAGGAATTATTGGTTGTTCATCGTATTCACTTTTAAGGAAATAATTTGGTACTTTACCTTCATCAATATATGGTGCTATTTTAAGGCAAGTTTCGTAATTATGTTTTGATGGTGCCATATTTTTAGGTGTTTCAGGGTTTTTATTTGTAATATTGGAAAGACGACTTTTACCGGTACCAGAAAATGCGTCTTTATATTTATTTAAAATAATTTTGCAACTTAATTCGTGTCCAGTTGATTTTTTTATTTCAAAACATTTGGTTAATATTCCCATACATGAATGGTTTATATTATCCATAACTGTTCTCCATACTAATTTAGTAGCACATAAAAGAAGGTAATACTCACCTATAGAAGTTTTTTCAGTATTAAACCAATCACCAAATATAACTTTCAAATAAGTTTCGGTATTTTTTTCTGTCACTGTAATAATTTCATTTACAGTTTTCCATGTATCCTCTGCAAATTTATCTGGTGTACCATATAACTGTTTTGTTTTTTTGTAATGACTAAATATATCTTTACTCAATTTGGCATATTTATCCTTTTCATTTTTAGTAACTTCTTTCCATAAGGCATCCATTTCTTCCCTTTTCTTATATCCATTCTGAAGCATTTTATGAATTTTCTTATTTAATTCTTTATCGACATTGTTCGTAAATAAGGCATTCTCTACACCATAACCATTTAAGTTATATGTTTGATATGGTTCTTCCTGCTTTAAATTAGAAAATAAGTTCTTATAACCACTAAATACACTATCACCTTCTTCCAAAGCTTTTTTCATTATACTTTCAGCATGTTCATGTGGTGCGTTATATACATTAGAACTATTTTTAGTAGTATTCATTAAACCCTTTGGTGCACTTTGAGCTTCTTGTAAATTTCTATTATAAAAATTATTTGATTGGAATCCTACAGCATTCTTATATTCATAGCTGCACACATTCTATGGCAAATAAAAAAAAAAAATATATATATATATATATATATATATAAACATTCAAATATATAACACACATAAAAGGAAATAATATATATATACGTATATAATATATAATAGAAATAATTAACATAGTGGTAACATTAATATATATCTATAGAATGATCATAAAACTTACAACTAATACGATGTATATTATTCCAACAACGGGAGCTACAAGTGAATGTCTAGAAAACAAAGAATTCAAGGAATTTTTTCTTCCATTGGATTTTCCATTATGAGGACATACAATTTTTTGGGTTTTATTAGAATTGGATATATTAAAAGTGCTCATTTTTTTTACAACTTCAAATTATGTGTAATACTAAATTTAATTTTAAAAAGAGAAAAACAATTAAGAGTTTTTTTCTCAAATATATCTATATTTTATATATATAAATAAATAATACTTTTACTTCCTAATTAAATATATTTAATATATATATATATATTAAAAAATAAAATAATAATTATATAAAATGTACAAAAAAAAAAACAAAAAAATATATAATATAAAAAATATATATATATATATATATATATATATATACTTCTATAAAAATAAATATTAAAAATATATATACTTTTAAGTAAATTATATATATTTTATAATTTCTTATTTACATATATCTATATTAAAAAAACATATAAAAAAATAATGTTGTTTTTTTTTTTTTTTTTTGAAATAAAAAATTTTTATCGTTTTCTACAAAAAAAAAAATACGAATACTATTTTTTTTTATATATTAAAATAAAAAAAAGAATCAAATTTATTATTAAAAAAGTACAAATAAATAATAATATTATCCAAAAAAAAAAAAAAAAAAAAAAAAAAAAATTAAGTTTTTAAATGTGTTTATATTGGTGTGTTTTAATATTTCTATAACATATATAATATATAATATATATATGTATAGAACAATTTTTGTAATATATTAATTTTACTATATTTTCATACCTTTTATACATTATATGAAATATATATATATGTAAATTTTTTATTGAAATGGAACCAAAATAAATTAAAAGTTTTTAAATATTTATTCATTTTATTATATATATAACTTATAGATAAAATTACTAGGGAAAATATATTAATTTTGATCAATATCCACTTCTAGATACTATATATTATTTCCAAATAATAAAACGGAACTACTTTACACAAATAAATAGTGTCAATAATTTTAACGAAATTATCTTAAGGGAATTTATATATATATATAATTTTTTTTAATATATTAAATATAAATAAATATATATAAATATATATATATATATATATATTTTTTTTTTTTTTTTCCATTCTTTAAAGTATCCTAATGAACTAATTATATATACCTAAAATATAATAATATTTATTTATCCTAATATTGATCATGTATATTTGTAGTAAATTAAAATTAATTAATAATTGAAAATATTTTAGATCTAAAAACTTAAATGAGAAATATCTTATATAACTGAACAAATATAAATAAATATATAAATAAAATTAAAAAAAAATATATTATAAATATAATATATTAATATTTATATAATATTTATAAATATGCGCAGTTAACAATAAAAAAAAAAAAAAATTTCAAAAGAAACAATAAAGATAATTTCTGTTGTTTTTCTCCAAAATATTATATAATTTGGGGAAAAAAAAAATAAAAATTATTTTTTTCTTTTTATTCTAGAAAATTTTATATTATATATATATACTTTTTACACTTCTTCATAATAATAGCTACACATAATAACATTAAATAAATAATTGACTATATATATATATATATATATATATATATATTTATTTATTTATTTATTGACCTCATAAGTATATATATTTTTTTGAACACTGTAAAAATTCAAATATATAAATAATATCAAACAATTATAAACTTAAACAATAATTTGAAATTATCCATTTGGGCTATATATATTAATTAAATATTTTAAAAATAATATTACCTAATATATATATATATATATATATTAATTATAATATTAATAATAATAAATATTTAATTTATAATAAAATATTTATGCAATCGAAAAAATAAAATAATTATAATAAGTAAATTAAAAAAAAAAAATATAAATAAATAAAATAAATTATAATTTTATATACGCATTTAATAAATATATATATATTCTAATAAATAAATGCATTTTTTATACATTACAAATTATATATTCCTAGATAGAGTTATTTCTATCCATTTATAGAAATAACATATATATATATATATATATATATATATATATATATATATATTTATAAGTGTATACACTTAAAATATATTATTATTAACTAATAACGTTTTATAAATAACAAAAGAAGCAACATTTGATTCAATCCAATTTTTTTTTAAACATAAATAAAGTAAAGGTTTATCCTTGCATTGTTCCCAATTATTTTTACAAAATTCAACACACTCATCGTTCTTTTCTTGAATGTATGAATGGGCTCTTATGCAACTATGATGAGCACCAATATCATCGTCATTATCATATTTAATTAGGCCAACTTTTATTTTGCTATTCTTAACATGTTTTATTACTTGGAACACATCCATCTTTTTAACACTAGTTGAAGTAGTTTCTGGTTGACTTCTTCTTATAGGATGACTTATAACAGCTCCTCTTTTCGAATCTTGATTAGCGTTAGGTCCAAGTTGTGAATTTTGAACTCCTGTTTCTCCACTTTCACCATGAACAATATAGGCATTATTTACATCATTTTTATTAGAACCATTTTTATCAAATAAGGATATTTTATTATCCGAACTAAAATTTTTATTATAAATGTTATGATAAAATTCGGATGTATATTTTGGGAAGTAATTATATATTTCTTTATTATTATTTGCATTATTATTATTTATCATTGGAATATTAATATTAAAAACAACAACTGTATTAATAAAATGATAATTACAATTTGATTGTCCATACATATGAACTTTAAAGTTTCCTTCACCTCCCCAGTGATATCCCCAACTATTTCAAACGAACCAATATGAATTTTCTTCTCCTTCCTTATTTGTATAATGATCATAACCTATAACATTTATTGAATGATCTGTAGTTTTGCTACCACACATATTAAGTATATATTTTCCATTAAAATCATACGTTAAAACAGATTGTGCATTTATATAGGCAATTACAGATCCTTTATTCTTAATTTCACATTTTATTATTTTAACATATTCATCCATATTTTCTTTAAACATTTCATTTTTATAATGTGGAATATCCTTTACTACCAATGGAATTATTTTCATTTTTATAATCTAATATTTTTCCGTCTTCCCACAAATTTATCTATTTATTTAAACCATTTGGACAACTATTTTCAACCAATGCATAAAATTAAGGGTAATTAGATACCTTTGGTAAAAATCCACTATTTGAAACGATTTGTAAAAATGCACTTGGATGACCACCTTCAGTACATCTTTTACTGATTTTGCCAATAGAACAGTTAGCTATGTACAATTCAGAAATTTCTAAATGGCCATATCCTTTCATACATCTAAATGTTTCAAAATGTAATTTAGAAGCAAAAGCCCAAGAGGAAGCACAATTTCCTTGATCTTCAAAGCCAATCTTTGATATACCACTATTTTCATTTTCCCATCTATTACAAGAATCATCACTACAATATATATCATCATTAAATATAATCGAATTTACATTCCCATCCTCATTTCTACTTAATAACACCCTCATATTCTTCATCGTTTGTTTCATTATTTTCATGAAAAATAAAATTATAGCATACATCAGATTTTATAATATTTTCAATCAATAGACTACATTGAGAGCATTTTTCGATATCGATATTATCACTCAAGAAACAGTTAGTACCTAGAGCTTCACACTTTTCTATAATGGAAGGGATAATGAAAACAATATATATTTATAAAATGTATAATGAATAAATATTAAAATGTACATATAGAAGATATTTTTTTTTTATTATTTTTCTTCTTTTTTTCCATATAATTGCATTACCTGGAATATTATTTCTTACGACATAATTTTGGTTTTCAAGAACAAACGATTTCTCATATGACATGGAGGAAAATACTTGCATGGAACTAATAGGAGGTGTCATTGTTTATATTTTGAATTTGTTTACATCCATTGATATATCTATATAAAATAAAGAAAAAAAAAAATAAAAATAAATAAATAAATAAATAAATAAATAAAATAATTATAAAATGAAATATAAACAAAATAGGTGAAATTAATTACACATGTATAAAAAAAAAAAAAAAAAAAAAAAGAATTAAATTCAAATATTTTTGAAGAATTTTATATAACATATTTTATTGCATAAAAAAATGGACTATTTTAATATAATCATTTACATGTTTTCATCATATATATATTAATATTTAAATGTATATATAATTTTTTATTTATCTATTTATTCTTTTTATTACATGCTTCCTTTATAATTTTCCATTTAATAATTAATTCATCTCCTTTAATATTTTCAACAAATTAAAATTTTTTTTTTTGTCTCACATACATTTTTTAAAAGATTTGTACCAACTTTTTCCTCATCTTCATTATTTACTTTTTTTCATAATTTTATATCATAATTTATTTCTGCTGATTTCTTTACCAATTGTATATGGGTATTTTTGGTGTCAACATTAATTATTATATGAGGAACCAGAACCAAACCGAACCCTTCATCACATGGACCCGTAATCTTTACATCAACATTTTCTTTTAAAAATACACATTTTATTTTAATACAATTATGTGAACTAATTGAATTATTATTTTGTTCTCCAGAACTTTGTGTTGATACAGATAAGTCAGGACATCTACCATTTACGTTTTCATTCGAACATCTGCTAAATACACCAGAACCAACTGTATTAGAACCAAGTGCGCCAGCATCAATAGAAGCAGTTTCATGAACACCACTTGAATCTGCACTACAATCAGAAGTACTGGAATTAAGTGAACTCTCACATGAAGTAGAAATTGGTGAATTCTCACCAGAAATAGAATTTAATAGACTGGTACTATTGGAAGGTTCACCTTCACATTTTAAAACGCATCACAATTTAATATAATATCTAAAAAAAGAGATTAAAAATATAAATATAATTTATAAAATATAATAAAAATTTTATATTTAAAATTAAACACATATTTATTATTATTAATGAATGTTAAATTAGTATTTATTTTAATATTAATAAAAATATATATATATATATATATATATATATATATATATTCAAATTCATTATACACATTTTAACTATTCCCATAATATACATTCCTGTATTCTTTTTCTTATTTAATTTTTTTTTTTTCTTTTTTCTTACATATTATAAAAAATAATGTAAAAGAAACCTTTATTTTCTTACACAAATTTTTAATTGAATATTAAACATACGAACAATATTAAATTATAAAGTAAGAATAGATTTAACAAATGTATAAAAAAATAAAATATATATATATATATATACACTAAATAGAAATAATAAAAAATAATTTATAAAAAATTATTAATAATATGGACCAGAGATATTAGTTCATATTATTTCTGTCCATCTTTTTTTTTTTTTTTTTTTTTTTTCTATTTTTTCTCTCTTTCTCTTTTTATATTATATTTTTTTAAAAAACAATCTGATATTTATTCTTAAAAATCTACTAGTGCAATAATAAAAAAAATTAATCCCTAGTGTGTATGAGATTTTTTTTTTTTTTAACTAAAAAAAATATATATACATATGATAATATGGATTTTTTTTTTAAAGAAATATATTTATATTTAATAGTATT
>LT969558.1:70000-77500 GCA_900097035.1 Plasmodium blacklocki (nom. inval.)
TATATAATAATATATATATATTTTTTAATATAATTTATATAAATTTTTTTTCAATACATATATTTTTATATTTTTGTCATTTGAAAAAAAAAAAAAAAAAAAAATACAAAAAGCATACACATAAAACATAAACTACAAATATTATATTTTCCTATTTATATATTTTTTGGCTTTTTATATTTTTTTTCCTTTTTGTGGTAAGAGGGAGATATATTATATTCTAACTTTTTGTCTTATAAAAAAATTACAACTCCAAAATTTTATTATAAATACAAAAATGTCATAAAAATTATACATTCACATATATATATATATAATATATACATAAAATATACATAAAATATATATTAGTATATACATATATATCTTAATTAAATCACGAAAAAATTTTACTTAGAGAATTTTTTCTTTTATAAATATTTCCAATAAAAATTAAAAAATAAAATATACATCATATGTTCCATGTTTATATATATATATATTATATATATATATATATATATATATATATATATATATATATATATATATATACATTCATAAGTGCATTTATATAAAAAATTACCTTTTACATATATATATATTTATTTACATATTATAAAAAAATACGTATACATTTTCATTACCACAAAAAAAAAAAAAAAAAAAAAAATGGAAATATTAAAAATTAAATAAATTTATTACTTATACATGTAAATGTTTTTTTTATGTTCCTCAAGCACAAACTATACTAAACACGTTTACACAAATATAATTATAATAATATATATATATTAAGTTATAATTATTTATATAAATATATTAATACATATATATATATATATATATATATATATATATATATTTAAATGTGGAACTGTTTTTAAACTGCTCTCACATAAAAATTTGTATATTTTATTTACATAATATTATATTAAATATATATGCATTTATAAAAATAATAATAATAATAAAATACATAAAAGCCAAAAATTAAAAGTAATACTAAATTATTATACATATATATATATATATATATATATGTAGAAAATAATATATATAAGCATATTATTTTCTATTGTTTTTAAAAAACAAAAATGTATTACTATGCCAAATAAATTATAAACAAAAAGAAAATGACTAGTATAAAAAATATTAGGCACAAAAGGTATTAATTAGTAAAAAAATAATAAAAAAAAATTAAAAAAAAAAAAAAAAAAAAGGAAAAATTTTAATAGAAAATAATATTCCATGAAAAAGATGATACTGTTTAATTTCTTAAATATTTACGGAAAAATATATAATGGTAATAATAAGAAAAAAAAAAAAATAAAATAAAATATAACAATAAATAAATAATAATTTATAAAATTTTATAAACTTATTAAATATGAGAATAATATAATATTATATTATAATAATGATATATAAAATATATACATATATATATATATATATATATATAATAATTATAATATAATAATTTTTAATTACTTTAATTCAAATAATAACAATACTATATATTTTATACATAATAATAAAATAACTAAATCAACATTATTTATATATTACTTCTTTATTTAATGACATATATATATATATATATATATATATGTATAATAATATATTACTACTTTTAATTGAAGAAATATTTTTTTTTTCCCTATTATATTAAAAATTTAAAAGTAAAACTGAATATAATATTTATAAGTATAACAAAATACATAAATAATGATCCACCATAAATTCTGCATATATTATATATATATACATATTAATATTTTTACATATATATAATTATAACGTGAAGAATAACATTGTTCTTCTAAATAAACAATATTTATAATATATAAATATTGAACAAAAAAAAAAATATATTTTTATAATCGTATATATATTATGTATTCTTATTTCCATATTATTTATTAAATTTCATCCCTTATTTTTTATTTAGTAATTTTAAAATTAATTATATATAAGGAGAGAACAGCTTATTATTCATTTTTTTTTTTCTTCCTCCTTTTCTGTAATAAAAAAGTTCTTTAAAATTTTATATTTAAATTTTTTCTTATATATATATATATATAAGGAAGAAAAAAAAGTTATGTTGAAACATAATTATATATATATTATATTTTATTATATATAATTACAAAAGTGAATAATAGTAATGAAGTAATAAATGTAAACAAGAAAAATTAGGATAATTACATATATATGTATATAAATTAAAAAAAAAAATAAAAAAATAATAATAATAATAAATATTAATATTATATATATGTATATAATATTACTGTATATAAAATTAGCAAATTCGCCTTTTTTTTTTTTTTTTTTTTTGTTACTCTAAAAACTATCCTATTTGAAAATATAGGTGCACATTATTTTATAATCAAAGGAATTAGTTATATATCAAACTAAATATAATACATATACATAAATATATATTTATATGTTTATATATTATATTTGTATCCTTCCCAGAAAAAATTTTTATTCATGTTATAGGATTAAACACAAAGAGGTTCGGACAAAAAAAAAAAAAAAAAAAAAAAAAAAAGAAATAATGCATACAGATATATGCACTCAAATTAATTTAAGATTTTGTTATTATAATCATACATTAACAACAACGACTTTTGTATATTTTTTGTTCGCTCTGATTATTTAAAGCAAAAGTTTCTGGTAAATATCTGTATATAAAAATAAATAAATAAATATATATATATATATATATATATATATATATATCTTATTATTGTTTATCTTACATTTGTTCTTCCTGGTGTTCTTGCTTCATAGCTTTTCTAGCTATTTCATCAAATGCTTGATCAACATTAATTGCATTTTTTGCACTTGTCTCAAAATAGGGAATATTGTTGTTTGATTTACACCATTGCAAAACTTTTAATGATTGAACCTTAAATAATAAATAAATAAATAAATAAAGTGAAGTAAAAATATATATATATATATTTATTTATTTTCAATAACAGAAACATATAAAATAATCATAAGATTAAATTTTACTTTTCTTTTATTTGTTTCGTCAACTTTATTTCCAATAATAACAAAAGGAAAATTTTCAGGATCTTTTGGACTAGCCTAAGAAAATATATATATATTACACTTGTGTAAATTTTCGTTTACAAAAAAAAATATATATTTTTTTTTTTATGTTATATCATTTTATATTCATTTTATTAAGTGTACTTGAATTAAAAATTCATCTTTCCACGATTCTAAAGATTCATAAGTTTTGTAGTTTGTCAAATCAAATACTAAAACACAACAATCTGCACCTCTATAAAAAGCTACTCCTAAACTTTGAAAACGTTCTTGTCCTGCAGTATCCCATATCTAAAGAAATATAAAATAAAAAAAAATTAAAAAAATCATAAAATAATATAAATTATATATATTCTCTCATAACTTTTCTCATAAATAAATATATATATATAATAATCCTCATATATTATCTATGATTCTATTTAATATAAGACATATAAATATTTTATTTGAACCTGCATAGTTATTTGTTCATTGTCAACTATCGTTTCTTTAGTTAAAAAATCTGCACCAACTGAAGCGATAAAAAAAAAATAAATTAAATATGTATATACATATATATAAATACTTTTTTTATTAAATAATATAAACATAATTATTATTCCTTCTAAAATTTTTTATTTACTCGTTGCTTTGTACTGATTCGTAAATTTTTTATTCACATATTGATTCATTAATGATGTTTTACCAACACTGTATAAAAAAAATATACAAATATATATATATATATATATATATGTATTATTTTGATTAATAAATATGGTTATAATTTTTATTTTAATGAAATGAATATATTGTATTATTTCAAAAAAAAGTGTCTTAAATAATTATATTTAATTCAAATATCATTTCCTTTTAGTAAATATAATAAAAGGACATTTCTCAAATAGAAACAATTCAATATTACACACTTTTTTATTGCTTATAATTTAAATATATATATATATTTATATAAGGTAATAAACATATTTGTTTTAAATATATAATAACATTTTATTAAAAAGTATTTACAAATATATTTCATTTTATGGAAGATTATCTTAATATTGACAACATATATCCATATCATGTTTATATAAATAAATATTTATACTTATATTTAGACTGCTATACAATTAATCTTATAAGCCAAAATGTTCATTACACATTTATAGTTAAAAATTTATTGTTCCTTATATATATATATATATATATATAAATATAATCATACAATTTAATTATTATTTTATAATTTTTCAAATTTATATTTACCCACTATCTCCAAGAATTATAACTTTTAATATGGTTCTTTTTTTATTTGACATATTTTCCTTCAATATATTGTTCTTTCTTTCTTCTTTTTTTTTTTTTTTATTAAAATTTGATTTTACAATGATAACTGAAAATTTTTTTGGGAAATAATAATTTATTTATAATCTCATATAATTACCTATAATTTTTTTTTATTTTTTTATTTTTTTATTTTTTAATATTTTATTTTTTTGTTGTGTTAATTTTAAAAGTTTTACTATTTAATATAAAATCCTTTGAAACAATAGGTAAAAATAAATTCAATAATTATATATTATACATATATATTACTATTTTAAATATGTATGGGGAAAAAATAAAAACAAAAGGAAAAATTATTTAACTATAAATATATAAATATATATATTTTATATGCATTACATATATATAATATATATCCATATATGTATACTTTTTTTTTTTTTTTTTTTTTTTTTATAATATTAAAAATGTAATACGAGATTATTCGTAAACCCTAACAATTTTTTTTTTTTCTTTTCTTTTCTTTTTTATTTTTTTTTTATTTCATAATAAATATATTTTTTTTTGTTCACATTAAAATAATTATATGAAAATTTCCCTTTTGTAGTTGTATAAAATTATATGGGAAAAAAAATATATTTATATATAACAAATTTATTATAAATACAAAAGTATATATTTATATTACTTTACATTATATAAGTACATATTAATAAATATATACTAATATGTATGTATGATATATATTTTTATAAATTATATAATAAATATTTGAGTATATTTTTTAATGAAAATATTCAGTACAATTATAAAATATATATAAATATATATGCATATATATTTATATATATAATACTACATATATGTGTAATATTACATATATATATATATATATTACACACAAGTGCAATTAAAATGTTTTATTGCCTTAACATAAAAACCTTATAAAATGTTCATATTTTTTATGTACAATTTTATAAGAATATAATAAGATATTTTATTTTTTATCCTTTATTTGTAAATTTTATATTATATATGCATGCGTCATTGTATACTTTCCTTTTTTTTTCTTACGAATTTATTAATAGTACCAATATAAAAAATTTTCTTAAGTACTTATATTTCCTAGTCTTTTCGAACATTCTAAATATTTAAAAAAAAAAAAAAAAAAAATTATAAAATAAATCCTTGTTCTTTAATTTTATTGATATTTGTTTTTTGAAGAGTTATATCTTAATTAAGAATCCATATATTAAAAAATAAAATGAAAAAAAAATAAAAAGAATTTCAAGGTTTAATAAAATACTTTATATTATTTTATACCAAAAATGAAATTATAAATATTTTTATATATAATAATTATAAGAAAAAGAAAAGAATATATCATATATATATATATATATATATATATATATATATATATATTACTTTTCTTTTATATTTTTTACATTTCATATTATTTACCATTAGTACTATTACATATAATCAGATAGATTAATTTTTAACTTCAATATTTTTAAAATTTAATTATAAAACTTTAAAAACATATTATTATTACATAGTGAATATATAAAAACTAGGACAACACAAAATAAAATAAATATGGACTAGGATATATATAGAATACCATTTTTTTTTTTTTTTTTTTTATATAATATTAAAATTAATAGAAAAATATGTAATATAATTATATTATGTATATTCTTATATAAATCATGTTATAAATACACAAACTATATATTATCCAAATGAATAAAAAAAATAAAAAATAATACAAATAATAATATGGCAATATTTTTTTATATCAAATAAAATGTTGTTCTTTTAAAATAATTTAACATAATAATATACATATTATTATATTCCTATTGATGTTTATAAGAACAAATCTTTCTTACACACATTGAAATTTTTTTCTCTTTTTTATTTAACCGAAAAAAAAAAAGCATACAATATTAAATGAAAATATATCGTATATTTTTATATATTATTCAAAATGTGTACATCAAATTATAAACAATAAAAAATTATTTAAATCTTAATTATTTTTTTATATTAAAGATAAATGTATGATTTGTTTCACATATATATATATATATATAAATATATAGTATTTTCCTTTTTTAATTTTTTTTTTTCTATTATTTTCCATAACCCATATCACTTATCCACTTTTAAAACAAAATTTAATATATATATTCAAATTTTTCTATAATTTTAAAAGTTACATTTTTTGTAAATTTTTTCTTCGATTTTAATTCACGCTTGTTTAAAATTTAAATGTAAAAAAATAAAAAAACGTTATCTCTTTCTCATATATTTTTAATCTGGGTTTTATTTAAATTTTTATTTGAAGTAATTATTTAGCAATTTTTTTCTTATTTTCATAAAAAAAAAAAAAATAAAAAAAATAAAAAAAAAAAAAATGATAAATATTATAAAAAAATTTTAATATTACATATAAAGTATCATTTAGAAGTTTATATATTTAAAAAAAAAAAAAGGCTACCAAAAAAATAATATATATTATAATATATGTATATATAGTACTTAATAATATTATAATTAATACGTATATTAAATATATATATATATATATAATATTTAATAATGCACAGCGTTATCGAATATTAATAATTTAGCGATAATTTAATATACATTCCTTATACACTTTTGAACTTGACTTTTTTTTTTTTTTTTTTTTTTTTTTTTTTTTGTGAATAAATAATATATATAATTATATATATTCGTATATAATATATACAAGTATACATAAATATATAAATATACACATTTAAAATATATATATTATTATTATTATTATTATATATATATATATATAATATACAAATAATAACTCATTAAGAGAGAATATAAAATAAATAATATTCATACAAATGGATCCATATATATATTATTAATAATAAATGTAATATATATATATATATGTGTGTAATTTTATTCAGACTACTTTAAATATAAACCGAAAAATATTAGGTGTAAATATATGCAATAAGATATTTTTTTTTTTTTTTTTTTTTTTTTTTTTTTTTTTTTGTTTTATTTTTCTTTATTTAATTTTCTTTATATATTTTTTTTAATTTTAATTTTTATCCCTTTTTTTTTTTTTTTTCTTTACTTTGGTTTATTTTTTTTCTTTTTCAATTTTTTTATATA
>LT969558.1:82500-145000 GCA_900097035.1 Plasmodium blacklocki (nom. inval.)
TATAATACATATACAACATATAATATATTACATTATGAGGATAATATTAAATTATTTTATTCATCGATTTTTTATATGTTTCTAAATGAAGAAAACAATATAAACAAAACTCAAGATGTATTTGCATCGAAATTCTTAAAAATAAAAAAAAATTATAATGCAAAAAATGAATTAGGAAAAAAAAATTCTATTGTATATAAAATGAAAAAAGAATTCAAACTTTTGATTAACTATATTATATATTATTATAATGAATTCATTTTTAATTATTATATATATTATATTTTACCATATCAAAAAAGAATATTCTTCTATAGAAAAAGTGAACAAACAAATATAAATATGTATTATAATTACTTGTATAAATATAAAAATTTGAAACCACAACATATACTATATGTATGTACAAAGAAAAATCATGATGAGAATATATGTAAATATTTTAATAAAATATGTAATAATAATAATAATTATTATAATAATTATAATAATACCATAATTACACCTTTATATGCTACATGTAATATATACCATATTGATCTATCTCATACATATTTAAAAATTTATGATTGCTTAACTAACCATATTAAGCAAATAAACAAGAATTTTATAACTGAAAATGGAGATCCTAATAAGTGTGCTACACTAATTTTGTGTGCTTGTAAACAGAAAAAAAAATACAAAAAATATCAGATTCATGGAAATATTATCTCATTGAGGAATATATTTCCAAAGATTTGCAAACAATGGGACATTATTAAAAAGAAGGAAAATCACTTCACTATATTTAATTATAGTAGTATTATAAAAATAGGTGCTAGAAGGGATAATATGCACGCCCATGTTTCCAAAGAACCTCACAATAAGAAAAATAATAATAGAAAACGAAGCAATGGAACTTGTGATAACAGCAATAATAAAAACAATAAGTGTTACAACAGGAAGAATAATAATAAAAATAAAAATAATAATTATAATAATAATAATTATTATAATAATAGTAATTATAATAGTAAGAACAATAACAACAATAATAATAATAGTAATAATAGTAATAATAGTAATAATAATAATAGTAATAATAATAATAATAATAATCCAAATGATGATAATAATAAAGACGACAAAAACAACAGTAATAAAAACACGGACAAGAATAACAAAAATAATAATATTAGTAATAATAGGAGAAGACGAAAAAGAAGGAATGACCATGATGACAAAAGGATAAATAAAAGAAATAAAAATATTAATAAGAAAATTACAACTAGTAATATAGATAAGAAAAAAATTAACACCAAAAGAAAAAACAATCAAAGGAATAAATCCAATATGAATGTAATTAAAAAGGAACAAAATGAAACCTCCAAGGAAAATATCAATAATGATAATATTAGTATGCAAAAGAATAAAATGAATGAAAAAGATAATATAAATGCACATACTCTACATAATAATATAACTGATCAAAAGAAGGAAAATAAAAATATTCATCAAAAAAAAGAAAGTAATACTATTCAACAAAAAAAAGAAAACATCCCTAATGAACAAAAGAAAGAAAGTAATACTATTCAACACAAAAAAGAAAGTAATACTATTCAACAAAAAAAAGAAAATAATACCATTCAACAAAAAAAAGAAAATAATACCATTCAACAAAAAAAAGAAAATAATACCATTCAACAAAAAAAAGAAAACAACGTTAATGAACAAAAAGAAGAAAATAATAATAATGAAAAAAACCTTGAAAATAATCCTAATAATTCTAATCGTAAGGAAATTTTAGAAGATATTCTGTTTTGTTGTAGTGCATTAAATGAATATTCAGCTTATATAAAAACTTTAGATTATGATATAAAATTTGGTAATATATATGTTAAATTAAAAAAGAAATTAAGTTCTCAAAATAAATGTCAATTCGAAGTATATGAAGCTGAAATTGTAGCAGTAGATAATTTCTGTAATTTTCTATATCCAAAAAGGGAAAATTTTGATAACTTTTTTTATGTTTTAAAAAAATATATTAATAATTATGATTATTTAAAAACCAGTGCAAACAATTTAGAAGGTTTAAATACGAATCCAGAAAATGCATATGCTAACGAAATTATAGACATTGATGAGAATAATATACATGATTTTATAAGAACTTGTGAGGATTTAAATGTTATTTTTAAATATATAGTGGATGGTATTGTACAATCTCAAAATTCTTTTAACCAGAATTTTTCTTTCCCTACAAAAAATAATACAAATAATATAAAAACTCATCAAAATATAATGTCTTTTAATATGAAAGATAATAATATGAATATACAATTTAATAATGAAAATATATGTTCCAGTTCGAATGAACATTTGAAGAATTGTGACAAAGATTTGGAATTATCTAGAAACATAATTCAATGTGTAAATATGGAAGAAGAAAAAAGGAAAGAAATTAATAATATTCATACTAATGATTATATGAATAAGATTAATTGTAGTAATAATAATAATAATAATAGTAATATCATGGGAAATGTTGTAAATAACAAAAATAATGTAAATGATATGTATAGTTCAAGAATAGTAAATATACAAAAAAATGTTATTACCGATAGTAATATAATAGAAACAAATTCTTTCAATAAAGAAAATAAATCTATTATAAGTACAGATCATAATTTTATAAATTCAAATTTCCATTATACAAGTGTAAAAAAAAATTATAATCAAATCAATTCTAATCTGTTAAATAATAAAAATAGTAGTGCAAGTTGTTCAGTTATAAAAAAAGACCAAAAAAGAGAAAGTTTCAGACCTAATGAAAGTATAGGACCTGTCATGTTAAAAACAATCAATAGTAGAATTATAGATAATGAGAAAAAACAAAAAGATCATCCTATGAACATTTTTAATAATAGTACATATAATAATAATCTCAATTTTCTTAATGATGAAAATTTTGTAAACTTTCAAAATGTGCCATTTAATTCTAACATGATACATAATGCACAAATTATAAATCATGTAGACATATCAAATAATCAAAATGTAATTAATAAACAAAATGTAATTAATAATCAAAATAAATCAAATTATCAAAACTTATCATATTATCAAAATATATCAAATTATCAAAATTTATCGAATAATCAGCATGTGTCTTATAATATAAATAATACCAAATTATTATTTGATAATGTTTTGTTTAGCGAAGATATGTTATGCCAACACCTAATTGAAGCAACGAAGAAAGTTAATTTTTTAAAAAATTTTGGTTATAAATCATTGTATGATATTTTGAAAGATAAATATAGACGCTACCTATTAGAAAAAATGAATATAGAATGTACTACATTGTATAATATTATTAAGCATATAACTAAATATAATTATATTAATGATTCAATTAATAATCCATTTACTATATATCATAGAACTATTAACAATATATCAAATAATAAATTTGCTATCAAAATATTAAATATTCATTCATGTAATATATATAAATTAAAATATAAAGTACATAGTTTGTTATCAGAAGGAAAACAACTCAAAAATGTCAACACGGAAATTGCAGATTATATAAAAAATCATTATTTGTTAAGAAATAGATATAAATTCACTAAAGATATAAAAGAAGTAATTACTTATAAAAACAATGTAACTAATGAGAAGAAGAATAATGAGAATATCTTTAAAAATTATATCATTCCAAATGTTGTACAAAATAATATTCATATTAATAATAATGTAAATCAAATTGGATATAATAGCTCAGATTATAACAATATTGTGAAAAATCATTTTTTCGAAGAATATAAGAATGTACAAAAAAATATAGATATACCTACGGATCAAAAAAATATTAATGATCATGATAAAAATCGTAGCACCAATATTTCTAATAATAATAGTATTAATAATAATAATAATAATAGTAATATTCATAAAATTAATATGACACTACAAAATTATTTGTTGCAAAATCATTTTACACAACATATATGTAAACAGTGTTTAAACACATTTTATGATGAAAAGGAAATCTCCCTTTTTTACCAACTAAATGAAATTGCAAATAATTTCATTGACCAAATGTGTATGCCTACAAGTCGTAATAATATATCATCAAATGGACGATCCTCCAAGAAAAGGTTGGGAGCAGATAACAATAATGATAATGTAGCTACTTCTAAAAATGGAGAATATACTGAAAAAAATCACGATCAAATAAATACAAATAGAATGCAACCAGAAATTAAGAAAAGTAGAAAAGGATCAAGACGAAATAGTAAAAATAGAGCAAATACACAAAATGTTACATCACGGGATATATATAAATTGAATGAAGAAAACAAAAAAACAAACAACGAAGTATCTAAATCTGAAAAATATAATAATCATAATAAAAATGACAAGAAATCTCAATGGGATAAAAATATTTATGGAGTTCATAAAGATAGAAAAAAAGAAGACAATATAAAAGAAAAAAAAAGCATAAAGGATATTAAAAAGGACAATACTTATGACTTAATGAAATATATGAATTCTGAAAAATTGAATATTTTAAAAGAAACCAAATTAATAAACAAAAATAATAAACAAATAAAAAATAAAGATAATATACAAAATGTACAAAATAATAAGAACGAACATTTTATAAAACCAAATAATATTAATATAAATCAAAATATATATGGGGATAATAAACCAATACCAAAAAATATGTATTCTAATATAAATGATATAATACCTAACTTCTCTCCTTGTTACACAGAAAATACATCCTCGTTTTTTAATCAACTTTGTAATGTTGCAATACGTAATTCTTTACATAACCAATCAATGAAGCGGATATCATATGATAATAAAAAGAATGAAATGTTTTCTTGTGAACCATTTAATTTTTATATAAATCATATGAAAAATATAAAATATCATTTGTGCCCAGCATGCAAAAATAAAAAGGAAGAGTATTACAAATATGAAATAAATGATAAAAAGGGTACTAAGATTTTTGGACAAATATATGATACATATGAAAAATATGAAAAATATATATCAAATGAAATAAGGAGAATCAGATATAATTCTATACCCAAATATTTATGGTCTTCTGTTGGAATTACTAAAGATAATGAAGAGGTGTTAGGTGTAGCTATGCAATTGATTGAAGGATGTACCTTAACATATATTATACAAAAGTTAAAAGGAACAGATAATGTAAATTATGGATACTTCTTATTAGATATAGCTAAAAAATTAGTAAAACAATTAAAAATAATATGTGAAACAATACATAATCCAATCATTAATTGGGATACGAAACCAGGAAATGTAATGGTACAATATCAAATGAAAAATTCAAAACTTACATGTAAAAATGTTACTATTATTGATATTGGTGATGCATTACCAGGAAAAGCCTTTTATTTCCCAACAAATCCCTCTTATTATGAAAAGATTAAAATGAACAATTGCCAGAAAAACTTCAATAATTTCTTATATTATGTTATATGTACTAAAGGATATTGTTCGCCTGAATGTGCTCTTTTAGTTTTCTTATTATCTTCATTAAATAAATCTGATCAATTTAGAAAATCCTGGTATGGACAAGATTCAAACATTTTCCATATTAATAAAACAAAACATTTGCGAATTAAATATAGATGGAAAAAATTATTAGAACTCCGTTATATACAACCAATAATAAAAAAAAATGAACCTTATTTTTATCTTCATGAAAATGTCATAAAAGGAACTACCAGTAAATGTGAAAAGTGTCTTAATCATGAATCCTGTGATGATTCAAGTAGCATAAATAATATATCTGATAACCAAAGATCGTCTATTTCTAGGAATGATGTAAATATGTATATGAATTCTGGTACCCAAGCAGTACACAAAAGTGTAGCATATAATATGCCATACACTACTAATGTGAATAATATCAATAAGGTCAATAAGGTCAATAAGGTCAATAATGTCAATAATATCAATAATGACAATAAGGTCAATAATGTCAATAATATCAATAATGATAATAACGTCAATAATGTCAATAATATCAATAATGTCAATAAGGTCAATAATATCAATAATGTCAATAACGTCAATAATGTCAATAATGTCAATAATGTAAATTATTTGGGCACGAATAACAATATGAATAACATTCAAAATGTCATAAGTGCTGATAATTTTATCCATATGAACAATAACAATTTTAATAATATTATAACCGCTCATAACCAAGGTACAGATATAAAATATGATACAAATAAATCATATGACAATAGCACAATTCCTCGAGAAAATAGTTGTCCAAACTCTTCAAACGAAAACATAAATAATTTAATTAGTAATAATGATAATAAAGATAGAATAAATAAAAAGAATAGCAATAGTATGAACAATAATAATAGTAATGATAATCTCAGTAATTCTAATAAGAAAGAAAAAAAACTTCTAAATGAAGATATAGATGATGCTTTAGAAAATTATTATTTATATAATGTATGCACACATGATATTAAAGACGAAGGAGAAAATGAACATTATTCCGATAATGAAGAAATTAAACAATATTTTTCTGAAAAAGATAAAATAATAAAAGATATAGAAAATAATTATAATGATGAAAAAAAGAAAAAGAAAAAAAAAGAATATGACGGATATAAATTACATAATATAGATACATGGATAATTAAATTTACATCGAAAACTACAATATTTAGTGTTGGTTTAGTATTATGTCAATTATTTGGTGGACATAATTTATTAAATATTGTTAATAAAAATGAAGTTAAAGTAGTTGATGTACTATGTGAATGGAATTGTAAAAATAGTTCAAATATATATTCAGAAGATCCAAATATTACTATAGATGATTTATTACCAAACAAAGGTATCTTTTCTAATGACATGTGGAAAAGTAAAATTAAAGTTATCATAGAAAAATGTCTACAATTTATACCTTCTAGAAGATGTACATTTAAAGAATTATATGAAGATATTAAAAAATTCCAAGAAGACTATGAGGCATTTTATAATATTAACGCTAGCGAATCCACTACAACCCAATAGCACACTTCATAAGTAAATAGACATATATGTACATATATACATATATATATATATATATATATTTATATATTTATTTATTTAATTTTCATTATTTTTCCCACTTTGCCCAATCCACAACCATAATGAATGTTTCATTAAGACATCAAATATAATAATTTTTTATTATTTACTATTTAGAGAATTCATATATTTCTTTTTTCTTATTTCTTCGTTTTATATTATATTATTTTATTTTTTTTTATTTTTTTTTTGTTTATATGCATTATATATTATAATGCATAATGATATATTCCGCACATATTTGTGTGAATTGTAACATTTAAATGAATTTTTTTTTTTTTTTTTTTTTTTTTTTTTTTTTTTTTTTTTGACAAACATATATATACATACATACATAATGCATATGTGTGTGCTTTATTATTATTCTTTTATTTTTTATTATTTTTTTATTTTAAGTTAATTTTTTTTTTTTTTTTTTTTATTCCTTTTTAACTACCAAATGTAGGACAATAAAATAATGAAAGATTTATGTTCGCAGTTATTTAAATTTTCTTATTTTTATCATAACAATTTAGTTATAAGTACTAAGATATTACTAAATAGTATTATCCTTATAAAATTAATTTTTACATATAGCAACATTAATACTTCAATATGATACATACATACATACATACATCCATATATATATATATATATATATATATATTCATATATACTAATGTGTTCAAAATGTTCATATTTTAAAAGAGATTATATGTATATCTTATTTTTCCATATAATAGAATATATAGACGTGAACAAATATATACATACATATAAATTAAAAATATATTTAATATATTATTATTTATATTTTCTTTGATAACTTTTAACAACTTTAAAATATTTTGATAACAATTCAAAATAGTTTTAGTTATGTTAAATATGTAATATATAAAAAATAAATTTTTTCAACAAATACGTTCAAATTTATATAAAACTAGGGTGATGAAAACTCAAAATGGGGATCTTATAATACACAAAGTTAATATAAATAAAGAAAACAAAGATATATATGTTATAAAACAAGCAAAAATATGATAATAAATATATATAAGATATGCTTAATGCTTATAAATAATATATATATATATATATATATATGTATATTTTTCAAAACAATATTAATACAACTAATAATGAGCTTCATTATTTTTTTAATTTTTCTAATAGGAATTAATTATTTTTTACATGTAACGAATTGATTGATTTAAAATTTCTCTCAAGATAATCTTTTAAGGTGTTCAAATTTGTATAGAAAACATCAGATGATAATAATAATCTTTCCCTTTTTACTTCATATAAGAAATGTTCTATATTCTTTAAAGAATTTACAAACCTGTCAATAATATACCAAGTATACTGACCAAGATTATTTTTATTACGTAACACATCATATTTTCCATGTATATAATAATCAAGGATATAAGAATTATTCAAACATATCTTTTCTTCTTTAATTAAACCTTCTTCGTATTTATAAAATGATATGTAGTTTTCTACTATATCTGGTAACATATCCTTTCGTAAGTCAAAATCTTGTAAACATGTATAAAGTAATTCATCTAAACTTTTGAAATTATCACCTTCAAAAAGAGAAACCAAAAAGGGGGATCTCACTTTATAATCTCTTAACTGAAAACAGGTTATAAAACAAGAAATAATTAAATATATTAAATATATAAAAAATATGAAAAATATAAAAAATTACAAAAATGTAATACATATTATATAACATCCAGTATTATGTTATATAATATATACATATATATATATATATATATATATATATATATATATATTATTACCTTAGATTCGTAAAATTTAAAATAGTCAGCCTTTTCTTTTTTAGGGAAAATGTCCTTTAAACTCACACATGGGTGTTGCTCAAAAATGTACAATTTTGTGTAAGGCAATAAATATGCCTTCTTTTTATTCAACAAATTCAATTTAATAAGTACCACCAAACAATAATTTACCAAATACTTTAATAATATATTTTCAATATGATCAATGTGTTTTTGTATAGATGAGGGGAGTGCATGCAATAATGGAAAATAATAGGAACTAAATAATTCTAATTTAGATTTATTTTCTTCATATTGACTATTTATTAATGCTTTTGTTAAAGCTATTTTATTTTCCTTTCTTTTATTTATAAAATGTGATAAAATAAATAATAAAATAAATTGACTTCTGGTTGAATCATCTACAATAATACTACGATAATAATTTTTTTCAAATGTAATACTATCAATTATTCTATTTAAAGATATAACAACAGATGATGATAAAAATGTATTATCTCCAATTATATTATGTAACACCTTTTTTATTAATAAATAAGTTATCATTAAATTGTTATCATATTCTTTTTTTAAAAATATACTTAATTCAGTTAAATTTATTATATTACCTTCTTCATCTAAAGCTTCCATTTCTATAAGAACATTTAGAAATATATGAAAATGAGCTCTTGTCATAAAACATAATTCATTAATTTTCTTTTCTTCTTTAAGTTTATTATTTTTCTTTTTTCTGTTTGTTAGTAATTCAACAAGTAATTCATTATATTCATATTCACGATTAATAAATTTGGATAAATTATCATTTTCTTTATATTCATTGAATTCATTTAATATATGTTGAATTATTTCATGTCTTTCTGATCCTTCACTTTTTTTATCACCACATCCATTCATATTATTATTATTATTATCCATATTGTTTACACTAGATGTACTTGTTGTGGTACATGTACTAATATTATTTATATGACCCTTACCATTTTCATTTTCGTTTTGGTAATTTGTCGATAAAGAACCTACATTATCTCCAGATACAAGAACATTATTCATATTATTATAAATCTGATCACTATCCTGAAATGAATTTATGTAATATAAAGAATTAAAAAACAAACTTAAGATACCATTAATTCTACTAAAATAATTTACATTGATTGCTCTATTTTTTTCAAATATTTCTTCTTTTTCAGCTACACTTAATGTTTCATCTTTCTTTTTCTTTTTATTTGGTTTATTCACAATTACTTTATTTTTTAAAGTGCCCTCTTCATTCTCTCTTATCCTTTTTAAACTATTATATAACAACATACTTCTACATATATTTGTAAAATTTACAGAATAAGTTCCTGATAGGGTTTGTAAAGGTGATGTAATTAATCTTTTCAAATTTTTAAAGTTAATATTCCATATAATAATATTTCCATATAAATCAAAACCACGTCTTCCTGCTCTTCCAGATGTTTGTTTAAACATAAGTGAATTTAATTCAATGGTATGACCAGCAAAAATAATAGATCTGCACGGAATATTAATACCTAATGATAAATTTTTATTACTGAATATTATTTTAACAAAACCTAATCGAAATAATGATTCAACAATAATAGTAAATTTATATGGTAATACTTCATAATGCAAACCTATACCTCTTCTTAAACCTTCAATTAATATAGATTTATATTTTCTACCTTCTATAGCTTTTTGTGCATCTTTAATTAAATCTTCAATTTCAGTTACATAATTACAATATACTTTTTGATTACAAAAATAAAAATCTTTATCATATTCTTCAGAAACATCAAGTGGAGGTTCAGGTATTTCATCATCTATTAACATATCTAAATATTCTTTATCGATATTTTGTTCTAATCTTTGATTTCTAGACATACTTTTCATTTTTAATAACATTTCTCTTTGTTTTAACATATTTTCATATTTTTCACGTCTCATTTTATTTTCCATTTTTGTATTAAATGCTCTTTCTTCATCTCCATAATATTTATCATGTTGTCTTTTCATTAATTCGTTTATTAAATTAATAGTCATATCTTCTAATTCTTTTCTTTCGAAATTGAAAACAATACATGGTAAAAAGTTTATATCTTCTAGTTTTTTTAATAACTCTATTAATTTGTCACTATCTAAATATTCTTGTTCCATATTAACCATTTCAGTATATTTTACTAAATCATTAGATCTATTAGAAATATATTTCTCATCAAAATTAACATGTTTATATAATTCTTGAAATAACTTTTCCTTAGGTAAATTATCACGAATAGTACTTTTATATAAATTCTTAACAACCACCTTATCACTTTTTTTAATAATTTTATCATTTTTTTTTAATTCTTCATCCTCTATATTATTTTCTGTATTATCATAATTATTATCAATTTGGAAATTATTACTATCATTAATATTGTTATTATTGTTATTATTGTTGTTATTATTATTATTATTATTATTATTTTTTTTTTTTTTTTTCTCTCTTTCTATATCTTCTTCATTTTCTTCCCTTATATAATAAGAATTTTTCATATAATTAGATAGTAATATATGAATAAACATATCATATTCTAAGTTGTTAATATAATTATTTTGTATCAAATAAACTATCATTTCTTTTACACTATGCATATAATAAATAAACTTTTTTTTATTAATACATCTTGTATATTGAAAATAAAATGAAGGTTCTAAAAATTCCACAAGATGATAAAAATTCTTCTTTCTAGCTAATTCAAATAATATAATAATAATTTCATAAATTTCTCTAGGATTACAATAAAAATCTTTATTAATACCTTTATATAATATATCTCTAAAATTAAAACATGTTAAAGGATTTA
This sequence comes from Plasmodium blacklocki (nom. inval.), assembly GCA_900097035.1. Taxonomy (NCBI): domain Eukaryota; phylum Apicomplexa; class Aconoidasida; order Haemosporida; family Plasmodiidae; genus Plasmodium; species Plasmodium blacklocki (nom. inval.). The sequence continues at coordinate 94,277 of LT969558.1, forward strand.
AATGATGTAAATTTTTGTTAGTATATACATATAATATCAAATCAGAAAATCTCTCATAAAATTTAATTAAATGAAGATCATTTACACTTTTTCCTTTTTTCAATAATACATTTTGTAACCAAGAATAAAAACAATTAATATTACCAATGGTTGCGGATAAAGCTAGAAAAGGACAATTAATTAAATGAATAATATTTTCAATTTGACTACCATAAAATTCTTTATCACCTATACAATGAATTTCATCAAATATTATATATTCTATTTTACTAATAAATTTGGATACATTCATATTTTCATTCATATCATTTAAAGCATAATATGAAAGGAGAATATTTTCTAAAATACTTGGTAAAATAATAATAATTTGGGAATCTAAAGCTTTCTCTTCTGCATATTTATCTGTCATATATGAACATAATTTATTACCACCATATTTCGAATATCCTTTAGTACTAAATCTACCATTTACCTCATGATAAATTTGTAAGGCTAATGTATCATTAGGTGCTACATATATAACAACACTATCATTATTTAATCTTAATACTTTATCCATAACATAATAACAAATAAATGTTTTACCACTACTTGTTGGACATGATACTAAAATACTTTTTCTTCTATCAACTAAATTTAATATATTATATTGCCATGTATCCAATGTAAATAAAACACGACTATCTTTTATATTTCCAGTTGTTCTATCTAATAAATAATACATATAATATAACTGAAATTCATGCTCTTTATTTTCATCAATTTTTAACTCACTATATGTTTTTACTGATTCTAATTTATATTTATATATATCATCCAATGATTTTATTGTATTACTATTATTTATATCACCTTTTTTCAACGTTTTTTTCATATTAACATCTTTTGTATCATTATTCTCTTTTTTACCTTTACTAATTTTTTTCTTACTATTACTTTCTTCTTTTTTATTATCTTTACCTTTTTTACCTGAGCTCACACATTCATCTACCTTATTTCCGGATTCACCCTTCCCATCATTTGAATATTCATTATAATTATTTCTTTTTAATTTTACATATTCTTCAAATAAATTATAACTACTATTTTGAAACCCTAAAGATAATAAAACGGTTTGTATCTGTAGAATATCCTTTTCACTTAAGTTTTCTTTAAACTTATTAAAAATATCATTGATTAATCTATAAATTAAAATAATACTTCGAATAGCATCTGATTTCTGTTTAGCTGTTTTAATATTTTTTAATTTAGTATACATTATAATATGAAACATAGAATTTAAAACCTTCATACTAATTTTAATTTGTAAATCAACACTTTTTATTAAGTTAGTAATATTATTAAAATTATATACATCTACTAATCTATTATATCCAGATATAATATCTAATGACCATACATTCATTTCTGCATAATTATCATCACTAGCTAGTTTTACAATTTTCTGTTCTAAATTATTATATCTTTCTAAATCTACTTCATATGTTTTTTTTTCATTAGATAATTCTTTCTTTTTTAATATTTCATCTTTTCTACTTAATGTTGTAGCATTACTATTTTTAGAACCTTTTTTCCCAACTTTCGTTTCATTCTTTCCTTTTTTATTACTAGAATCCTCTTTTTTATTTCCATGTTCATTAATCAAATTCATATCTTCATGTCTATCTGAATCATCATCAAAATTATCATCTAATATTTCAAAGATATCATTATTTTTTTTTAATTTAATATTTGTACATAACTTTTTCTTCATTTTTGTTTTTTCATTAGTATGTTTATAATCACTTAATCTTTTATTTTTTTTACTTTTGCTCTTAACATCTAAAGTAATATTATTAATATTAATAATTTCATTGTCATCGTCTTTTTCATCATCTTCCCTTTCAGATGAACTATCAAATAATACTTTCATTCTTTGGGTAATACCCTTTTTCTTTTCTTCATTTCTTAGATAATCATAAAGCTTTTCAATATTATAAGAATAATATTTAATCCATGGATGATTTTCAGATATAACAATAGGATGATGTAATGAACTAATATAAAAATATTTTGCTATTATAGCTTTCCTTCTTTCATCTTTTTGTTGACGTCTCAATTTATATTTGTCATCTTTTTGATTAGCAAATGGAAGATTTCGACTTAGAGAAGATAATTTCATATAACTATTAAAAATATCTACAACGTTCTCTCTTTCTGATATATGTAACATTCCAGTTGATTCAAAAAAATTATTATCATATTCTAAACATTTATTAATAAAAATTATTTTTAAAACCATTTCTCTCTTTTTTTCCTCAATCATATTATTAACTTCAACATTATTATTATTATTATTATTATTATTATTATTATTATTACTTATGTCGTTTAAATAAAAAAATGTTTCTACTAATTCATTCTTAATTCTAATCAAATTTATAGTAACAACATTTTTATTATGATCATTCATCTCCTTATTTTTTTTTACAACTTCAAGCCTATCATCATTAGAATTAATAATATTATCCTCAGATTCATTATTAGTTGTATCTACTCTTTTACACAACATACTTATATCGTCTCTCAAAAAGGATAAATCTATTGGAAACAAAGACTCATACTTTTCTTTTAATATGTTCTTATAACTCATCTCAAAATTTTCTTTATCTTCAAATGGCATATCATCATATTCAATAATAAAAACGTCTTGACTTATTTTCTGACATAAAAAATTTATTAAATTCTGAATTATTGATGAATTGAAAAAATTTAATAAATCACTATTACGTATATTTTTTAAAATATTACTATATTCATATCTTTGTAACAATTTCAAAAGAAATTTATATACATCTAAATAATCACATATATACGTATTTATAGATTCTTTTATGATTTTATATATATCAATAAATTCATTCAAATTATCTATACAAAGGTTTAACATGTTCATTTTTTCTAATAAATAATTATGTAAAAATAAAATTTTCATAACTAGGTGAAAATATTTATGTTCTTTTTTGTCCATATGCTCTACATGTTCTTTCTCGTCGATCATTTTATAAAAGAATATATGCAAAGCAATGTTTTTCAAATAAATATTTTCTTCTTTTACATTATTCATAAAACGATTCAACATTTGATTTTCCACATCATTATGACATTTATTATCTTCTTTATATAATATATCATAATCTTTTATATTTTGTATATTAATATATAAAACATTCGATGAACCATTATCATTTAAGTTACATTGTTGTTTTGATACATTATCATTTATTTCTTGTGTGTTACCATTTTCTTTTTTTTTATAATATATATTATCAAACAATACAGATGCTTTGTCATTTAATTGTTTCATGGCCTCAAAATTTACACCCGTATAATTTATAGAAAAGGCATTTATAGTATTTTTTTCTGATTCTAAATTAAAAAAGAATACACATTTGATATCTCTTAAAATATTATTTAATAAAAGAAAATAAAAACATAAAGATATTTCTCTGATATCATTATTATATGTATCATATATATTCTTTTTGTAAATATATTCTTTATAGTTTTTTTCTTTCTCTATATTTTCATTATCATCATCATCATCATTATAATCATCACCATTTATATTCTTATCATTATCAACCAAAATATTTTTTTTCTCTAGGTTTATATTTACGTTATTTTCCTTATTATGAGTATTTACATTTCCTATATAATATTTATTAAAGGCATATAAAAAAGAAGAACTGTCTTCAACAAACATAAAGAGTGGTTTATATTTAATTAAATATATATTATAATTTTCATCATTATACCAGTTATTAAAAATAAAATATGGTATTAAATTTTTCTTACAATGAATTATAAAAGCATTTCTTATTAAATTATAGTTCTGAAATAATTTATTTTTTTTCTTTTCAAAAAATATATTAAATACATTAAAAAATATAATATGGAAATTCGAATTACAAGCACAAATATCACTTAAAATCTTTTCTATATAATAAACAACACTAATCATATTTAATGAATTATCGAAAGAAAGAATATTTTTATCTTCTTCATTTTTGAAACTATAAAATTTTGATAATAACATACACACATAAATAATTAAACCTTCACCACTTATAATATATATATTTTCATAATCTGCTACTATGCGAAATATATCAAATATATTACTATTCAATTTTGAATAAAAATATTCTAATTTCCTATCTACACTTATTTCATCATTTTTTACAATACTTTCTAAATCGTTTATATCATTTACATCAATATCTTTATAACTATTTATTATAGAAAATCCATTGCCAATATTATCAACATCATAATCACCCTTAATAATATTCCTCTCCTTTGGCTCGTCTATATCGTACTCATCATTCATCAAATCCATCCTTACGATATATTTTCAAAAAATGAAATCAAAATAAATATATATTAATATGTATATATATATATATATATATTTATATTTATATATTATAGTAGAAACAAAAATTAGTAACTTTTCCTATATTAGATAATGGAATCGTATAATTAAATAATCTTCAAATGTTTTTATGAACATATAAAAGGATATACATATATATATAAATATATATATATAATAAAACATTAACAAAATTAAATATTATATTTATATATACAACTAAGGAACTTATTATATAATACTATTCAAATATATAAATAAATATAAATTTATTTTAATTTTATATTCTTATATTATTAATAAAATCACACTTTATTTATTGTTCATTTCTTATTCCGTTTATACATAGAAATCTACAATTACGTACCAATAAATAAAATAATAATTATTATATAAATGTATATATATATATTTTTTTTTATTAAATAAAAATGTTCTTTTATGGCTTTCTTCTATTTTTTTTTTTTTAATTTAATTTTTTTTTTTTATTTTAACAAAAGCTCACAAAGTGATATTAAAATAAAATATCATAAAAAAATATATTTTTTTATATCCTATATATTTTAATTTATATATAAATATAATGTAATGTAAATATACATAAATATATAATATGTTTTTATTTATATATGTATATTTTATATTTTTCTTTTTTATTTATATATTAACTTCTTCATATAAAATTTGGGACTTATTATATTTATAAACCATGGTTCTTTTACATGCATATAAATATAATAATAACAATGTAAATAATATTATATTTATAAACATATATATATTATATTATATATATATATATATATATATATATATATATATATATATATATATATATATATATTATATATATATTTAAAAAGTAATATCAATCTATGAATATTTTCAAAACATGTTATTATATAAAAAGTAATCAAAATTTATTAAAAATATAAAAAAAATTTTCAATATTCTTTTATGTAAATTATTTTCTACTTTTACAAGAACATATAGATTTAAATAATAATATATTATAGTAATATTATTTAAAGAAACCTTTAATTTCTTTTTTATCATCTTTATAATTTTTAACAAAAAAAAAAAAAAATAACATAAAATAAAATGATAGAACAAAACATAACATAACATAATTATTATTTACCAAGGTTGTAAAATAAATCATTTATTTTACCATATTATATATAATTTAACAAAAAACATTGAAATATATAATAAACCAAGTTATATATAAGTATTTTATATATATATAATATATATATATATATATATATATATATATATATATATATATTTTTATATATACTTTAATTATATATATATAGTATTTCTTATATAGTATTCTTATTAAAATAAGGGGAATAAAAAAACTCTTCCGTTTTAAATAATATCTTCGAAACTTAATATATTTTCATATCAAGAATATCTATTTTTAATTATCTTTTTATTTTATATTTACAAAAAGAAAACGATAAAATATATATAAATATATTTGATTCTTAATTATCAAATATGTATTGTTTAATATGTGCATATGAATAATGATAAATTCATTGAATATTTTGGCATATTTCTTTTTCTTTTTCTATTATAGTTGAGTTATGCTTTTTTATTTAATGATCTGTATGTTTTTCTTTATTTTTTCTTATCATCCATCATAGTACTTATAAATATGTAAAAGGATATATGAAAGATTGATTTGGTGTCCTTAAAAAGAAATGAAATATAAATTAAAGAAATCTATACACACGTATATATAACAAAAAAATAATATAGATTCATTAATATTTAAATTCACAATATTATATTTAATAATACATATATGTAACAGTTTGTTTCTTTTAAGAAATTTAATTATTATATTATAAACAATTTACGAATTTATAAAAGTTGTTTGTTATTATGCATATAAATATGAATTATAAAAAAAGGAAGGTACATATAATTATAATAATACCTTTATATAAAATAAAGTACACAAATTATGATATATTAAAATATATATATATATATATATATACTATTCTTTTTCTGTTCTCTTTTAAATTATTAAGAAAAAATATATATGCTTTTTTTTTTTTTTTTTTTTTCTTATGCTATAATTTAAATGAGACTCCTACATATTGTTATTAAAAATATTATTATAAATATATTATATTTATTTTCTTATAATATCATGATTATATGTAATACAATTTATTATAAAACATATATATATATATATATATATATAATAATGTTTAATTTTTTTTCTTCCTTTTAAAAATCGAAAAAAAAAAAAAAAAAAATGTTGTATTTTTTTAAACATGCATAATAATTTTATATATATATATATATATATATATATATATATAATATAATATTTATAATAAATAATATAAAATATTGAAAGTACTATTAAAATATTATTATACTTTTATTATAAACGCTATTATATAAAGAAACAAATAATGCTTCATTTTAAGCATGCTTATTAAATATATAATAAAGAAAAATTTTCATATATATAATAATATATATATTATATATATATATATATTATACATTTATTTATTTATAATATATATTTTTTTAAAATATTCCATATTATGATTTTTTTATTGATATATAAAATATTATATTTATTTATATTTCCTAATTTTCTTATAAATAAATATAGTTTATATATAATAAAATATAATGTATAAATATATATTTATTCCTTTTTTTATCAAAACATTTTAAAAACAGGAAAAATTTATACAAAAATTTTAATATGTGATATATTAACATTGAATATTATATATATATATATTATATATAATATATATATTATATGTATTTTTTTTTTTTCTTCTTTTTTTTTCAATAAATATACCCATAAAATCTTACTTATATATATATTCAATTTAAGTTTTATATAACAATAAAATAAAGAAAAAAAAAAAAAAAAATGGACAAATAACTATGTTTATAAATATGCTCCAAATTTATTAATTTAAAGAATAATAAATTACCTTAAAAATAAAAACATTGTGTCTATATAAATTTAATTAAGAAAAATAAAAAGAAATATTTATAAGGCGTGATAATATATAAAACATATATATATATATATATATATATATATATATATATATATATAATATATTTATTGATTAATATATGAGCCCCTTGGAAGTCATCTTATTTTATTTTTTAATATTGTGCTCAAAATGTTTTTTAACGATGGGGATAAAAATAACATGTTTAATAAAAACAATAACATGAATAATAATAGCGGGACAAATACAAACACAAACACAAACACAAACACAAATACAAATAATAATATGTGGAACCTTCAAAATAATAATTTAGGTAATAATACATTTTTTGGAAATAATAATATGACAAATCAAAATGACCTTAATAAGAATAATAGTCTTTTTGGTAATAACCCAAATAATATGATGAAAACAACTGGTTTTTTTAACAACAATACTATGGGTAATCTTCCAAACGATATAAATAAAACAAGTAATCTTTTTGGTAACAATAATGCTTTAAATAGTTCAACAGATATAATGAAAAATAATAGTTTTTTTGGAAGCAGTATCAATACACAAAATGATGTAAATAAAAATAATATGAACAATAATAATAATAATAGTAATTCTTTTTTTGGTAGTGCATTTAGTAAAACCAATGAATTAAATAAAGGTAGTAATCCTTTTTTTGGGAATACTACAACTACTAATAATGATTTAACTAAAAGTACAGGATTATTTGGTACAACTACTAATACTAATACTATTGGTGGTATTAATAATAATGCTTCATCAAATGCTTTTAATCCAAATTTATTCAGTGCTGCCAAAAAAGAAGTTTTTCCTGGGTTCTCTACTGGTATTATTGGAAATAATACTAGTAATAATTCCAATATTTTTAAAAAAAGTACCTTGGGAAGTTCTATAGCATTAGGTAGTCAATTAAATGAAGGTAGAGCTACTGAATCTGGTTTATTTTCAAAAGAACAGTTAGAAGCAGCCAAACAAATTTTTGCTAACTCATCAAGTTCTTTATCAAGTTTTAATAATAAAATGGGTACTGCTACAACACCAAATACAACAATCAATGTGAATACAACAACAACAACTAATAATAATAATAATAATAATAATAAACTAACATTTAGTGGTGGCTTTTCATCGAGTTCTAGTACCTTTGCTAAAAATAATGTAAACCCCTTTCAGACTATGGCTTTACAAGCTACTACCCAAAATGATAAATCTTCTTCATTTCTAAAAAGTAATAATAATAATGTATTTCTTTCATCAAGTGATACAAATAAATTAAACACAACGCCATCACCATTTGGTTTATCATCTATAGGAAATATAAATACAAACAACAAATTAAATAGCTTTCCAGATTTTAGTCAAGGTAATAAAACATTTCTACAAAATGATAGTTTATTTTCTCAGAAAAATAATAATAGCATTTTTGGTAATACAACTAATAATACGTCAACATCAACGGGTGTTGCCAAACCTTTAATTACGAATTTTAATTCTTCATTTAGTGCTTTTGGTAAAACAAATACAAGTGATATATTTAAAACTAATACTGCTGCATCAGTTGCAACTCCATCTTCTTTTGGATCAACATTTGGAACGCAAAAGAATAATGATAGCTTGTTTGGAAATAATGCATTCAAGCTTACAACAGAAGTAAAAACAAACGAAAACCCATTTCTATTTAACAACAACAATAATAATAATAATAATAATAATAATAATAATGCTACAACAAGTACTAGTACATTTAATAATGCCTTTTCCATATTTGGGAATAAAGAAGAAAATAAAAATAATTTCCTTACCACTACTACTACTAATAATAATAATATTAATAATAATAACAATGTAGCCACCAATTTGTTAGAAACCAAACTAACAACAACAGAAACGGTTCCCACTATTCCCACTTTAAACGCTTTAGATAAAGGAGCCACAACAAATGAATCTGTATCCACTAGTAAATTGGAACAGACAGTTAATGTAGTTCAAGACCAAAAGGAGAAAACTACACAAATGGAGAATGATAAGGAAAAGGAGAAAGAAAAGGAAAAAGAAAAGGAGAAAGAAAAGGAAAAGGAAAAAGAAAAGGAAAAAGAAAAGGAGAAAGAAAAGGAAAAGGAAAAAGAAGAAAAAAAAAAATTAGATGATAATAAAACCCAACCAACGGTAGATGAGAAAGAAAGTACAATCCAATCGAAGGTTGAAAATGTTTCCAAAGACGAAAAATTAATAGATAATAAAACTCAAAATGAAAAAACAGAAAAACCAAAAGATAACATTTTTGGAAGTACTTCACTTTTTGGATCATCTATTTTTAAAACTAGTCCATCCAAAGATAATGTTACATCAAATACAAAGGATAAAAACGAAAGCACAACAACAACTAATATGACTACTACTACTACTACTAATTATAATAATAATATTAATAATAATAATAGTAGTAGTAGTATTTTTAGTTTTTCTACTGCAAATAATAAAAGCTCCCTATTTTCCAAAGATAATAATAATAGTAATACATTTTCCTTTAATTTGAAACCACCATCCAATGATAAAAATGTTACTACTCCTTCCTTCAGTTTTCAGAGCAATAATAACAATGATATAAATAAATCTACTGCAAAAGAAAATGATGATGAAAAGAAAAAAATATTAAATGATGAAAAAACAAAAGAAGCAAATAATCTATCGAAAGCACCCATATTCAATTTCGATTTTTCTAAAGGACTCTTAAATAATAATGAGAAGGAAAAAACATTAGAGGATGGTAAAGATAACAACAAATTACTTGCAGAAGTGAAAGAAGGTGAACATAAAGAAAACAAAATAGAAGAAGATAAAAATATTGTTAACAAAAGTGATGAAGATAAAAATAATGATGATAAAAAGAAATTTTGGAGATTTCCATTTGGCAAAAAAAAAGAAACAAAAGATACGAATGAAGAAGGAATTGATAACAAAAATGATAATGTTTTTTCAAGCGATACAAATTTATTTAAAAATAATCTTATTGGAAATAACGCAGGGAACGAACAAAAAGGTTTGATTCAATCAGTTGATAATCAATTACAAGAAAATAAAAATAAGAATGAAGAAAACAAAACTAAGACAGTTAGTTTTTCTCCTACTTCAGTATTTAATAAACCATTTGATTTAAATTTGGAAAAAAATAAAGAAGAAAATAAATCGAATATTTTTAATATATCATCTAATAATAAAACAACAAGTTCCCTTTTTGGTAAAGAACATAGTGAAAAAACAAATAATTTAAAAATTAATTCTAATGATGATGATGTAAATAATGTAAGTGATATGATTAATTTTATATCCTTAGAAAATAGAAAAAAAAATGTATTTATTGGAAATGCACAAGAGAATGAAGAAAATAATAAAAATAAATCAAATTTATTTTTACAAGGCAATTTTTTCAGTTCAAAAAATATATGTCCAACTTATAATCAACATTTAAATAAAGATCAAGATAAAATGACAAAAAATCAACAACAACACTTTAGTGAACATACAAAACAAAATGATGAATCTGTTATATATAATTTCAATTTAAAAGAAACTAAAGGAACATTAAGAAATAATGAAAATACGAAAGATATGAATTTCAATGATATTCAATTTATAAAAGATTTAAATGAAGAAAAATATGAACATATGGAAGAGGAATTATTAGCTAATGAAAGAAAAATTGTCGAAAATAATATTAAAGAAAATGAAATATTATTTAAAAAAGAATTAGATCAAGAAATGATATTAGATATTATTGATAATTTATCTTCATTTGTTAAAAATAAAATTAATTTTATGAATTATTGTTCAAATGAAATTATTGATATATATAATAAAGTTGCACATTATGAAAAAATGTATAATTTAATATCAGATGATCAAATAAAAATTGAAAAAAAACAAGAAGCTTTAGAAAAAAAACTTAGACTTATACAAAGTGAACAAACTGATATACTCACTTTACTTAACGAAATGGACAATGAAACATCAGTTAGCTTTCTTAAAATCTTTCATGATAAAAATACAGATAAAGAAGATATTATACATAATAAAAATCTTCATCTCGATATTGAACATTTTGAAAAATTATCAGATAGAATGTCCAATTTAGAAGAAATTATTGACTCATTACAAAATGCGCATAAGGATGATATCTTAAGTGAATTTGCTAATAAAAGTTATATCAATGAATTAAACTGCGATAATATACAAAAACAATTAAATACTCTTTCAACTGAACTTAAACATTTTAAAGGTTAAAACATTTAATGGATATCTGCTTTATATGATAATTAACAGTGTTCAAAGAAAAAATATATATAATAAAATGAAATAAATAGAATAAAATAAAATAAAATAATAGAAGGATAAAATTTTTAAAATAATATAAATTTTATTAATATATATATGTATATATATATATATATATATATGTGTGTCAAGTTTAATAAAATGTTATCCAAGAGTTGACTTATCACCTTTCATTAGATATATATTATTTTTACATATTATTTTAATTATTAATTTTATATACACATTTTTCTTTATTTTGCAAAAATTTTTTTTTTCTTTTTTTTTTTTTTCTTGTCAATAATTTTGTATTAACGAATAAACACCTTCTTATTGTTTTTTTTAATTTACTTTTTTTATGAATCCATAAATTTTTTAAACAGAATTTAATTCAAAAATAGAAATTGCAATTGAAAATTACGAAAGTGTATAAGATAAAAATAATATATTTTTTTTTTTTACCCTTAAATATTATTTAAAAGAATATAATAAACTTCTTATCCTTTTTTTTTTGAACAATTAATAATTTTTTCTAAACATAAAACCTTACTTTTTATAAGTTTAAAAAATTTATATGTAAGTACCATAGGTTGTTTATTTTCATTTCTCCACAATGTTCTAATAGATGTTTTTTCAATGTTATGATATAAAATGAAAGAAAAAAAAAAATAAACAATAAGTATATTAAAGGAAAAGCATAAAATTTTTTAAAAAAATATTATACAATAAATTACAGAAATAAATAAATTAATATAATATAATATTTTCTCCATTTTTTTATGTAAATATAATTGATATATATATATATATATATATTTTTTTTTTTTGTTCTTTTCCCTAAGCAAATTTCCCTCCTGTGTGTGCGCATGTGTATATATTTATAGTTAACATTAAAATAAATAAAGGTCATCTTAAAATATTAGAGCAATATATAACAATATGTATTAAAATTGAATTATGTTCTATTATAAGTATATTATTTTATATATATATATATATAATATATGTATTGAAATATACACCTATATTTTTCCTTTAATAAAGTTGCACCATTTTTTTTTTTTTTTTCATGACCTTTTCCATTTGATCTATAATATGATCTCTTTTTTTTTTTTTTCTTTTTTTTTTTTTTTTCTCTTTCTACTTTTTTAACCTAATTATATATATTAATTTAATAGGAAAATTTTTTGGGGGGTTTCCTTTTTTCTTTTTTTTTTTTTTTTTTTTTTTTTTTCTATTTGATTATTGGTGGTATTTAAATTGTACAATGTGTAAACAACTATATTTTTTAATCCACATACAATAAAAAATAATATATTTTTTTTTTATTCTTGGATAATAGAAATATATATATATATATATATATTATATAGTTGTAATACATCATATTAGTAGTAACTCTCATTTTAACTTAATACACTTTTCTATATTTTTCAAAAGAGTAATATTTTTTAATTCCTTTCTTTTTTTTGTTTTATAACAATATAATATTGAACAAAATGGGTGATATGGAAAAAAAATATATGATTCATATAAAAGAATTTATTCAAACATTTTGTTTTGCAAAAAATGTAGAAATTATTATGGACGAATCAAATCTTAAAACAAACGTTAAAACACATAAAGAAAATAATTCTAAAGTAATAAATATGTATTCTTGTTATGCTATATGGCTATGTATGAATGAAATATATCCTTCTTGGTTTGACATTTCAATACACCCTGCTCAATTTGAAACTGAAATAGTAAGTAAAACAAATATATCTATATATATAAACATGACACGAAAAAATAATAAATTAGGACAATAAATAAATAAATATATATATATATATATATATATATATATATATATTTTATTTATTGAAATAATATAAATATTTGTTTAATAATTTTTATAACATATAACATTTTTTACTTTACCATTATTACACTTTCCTTCAGGACGCCTATGAGTGTTTATTAAAATATTTAAATGAATATCATGAAAAAAAATATGAAAAAATTACAAAACAAATTTTAGATAAATTATCAGCTCTAACAGTTAATGAGGTTAAATAAAATTATGCTTAAACTAATTCAGAAAATATAAAATAAATATATATGTTAATTAATATATTTATGTGTGTACATTTATACATATATTTTTCTTTCTTTTTTACTTTTCATATTATAGTTCATAGACATATATAGCTTGGTCATATTAGCAGCCCTTGTTTCAGATGATAAGCAAAAGCATATAAATAACATCTTATCAGTCAGTCATGAAACACAAAAATATATACATAATGTAGTGGAAGTATTAGATAAGGAGGTAATTAATTATTATTATAATAAAGGGACACACACATATATATATATATATATATATATATATATTTATGTATGTTCATTTATTTTCTTTTTTCATTATATAGGAGAGTGATAATGAAGAAAAGAGACTATCAGAACAAAATTCAAAAGGTAATATATATATATATATATATATATATATATAATTATGAATTACATATATAGACAAATATTGAGAAAAAAATATACTTAAACAGATTTATACGTTTATTATATACATATATATATATATACATTTATTTTTTTTTTTTTAATCAATAAAAACATTCCTTTTTCCTTGTATCCCTACACAGATAACACAGTAAGATATAATAATAAAAAAGCTAACATATTATCAATTTAATACACATATGTATATATTTATTTATTTATTTATTGACCATGTTGTAGATTATCAATGAATCGTTGAAAACCGAAATAAAACAATTAAAAGAAAAGGTAAAATACTTCGAAATGGAAAATGATAACTTAAACAATTCTATTGCAGAAAAAAATAAAATTATTGAAGAAGATAAAGAAAAAATGAATAATCTACAAAAACAAATAAACGCCGCATGTGAAAAAACAAAAAATCAATATATGAATCAAATAGAAGAACATGAAAAAAAAATTAATGAATTACAAAACAATTTAGAAAAACAAATGAAAGATAAATTACATATAGAAAATGATTTAAAAAATAAAATAAAAGAATTAGAAGATGAACAAAATATACTTAAACAAGAAAATTCAAATATAGACGTTCTACAAAATAAAATTAATACATATAAAGAGAAATTAGAAAGTATGATGACAATTCAAAATATAAATAAAGAATTAGAAGACAAGCTTAAGGTAATTTTCTTTTCTTTTTTTTTTTTATATTAATATGATATTAGATAAATAAATAAATCAATATATATATATATATATATATATAATCATATTATTATTACCTAATATGTTTTACATTTATAGGAAAATACACAAAAAATGGTTGATATGGAAGGGGAAATGGAAAAATTGAAAATAGAAACAACAAATATAAAAATATACAAGGATAAATGTGCAGGTTATTATATATATCTTTCTTTCGATAGTTAAAATTAATATATAATTATTAAGGTATTTTATATATATACATATTCTACATTTTACAGATTTGGATGCCGATTTGGTAAATGTTAAGACAGAGAACGAGAAATTGAAACAGGAACTTTCAGAAAAAAACAAAATCGTACAACAATTGAAAAATGATCTGTAATATAATTAAATAAATATACATTTATATATATATATATATATATATAATTAGATGAAATATGCTTAATAATATATACTAAAAATAAATGTATTCCATTAATTAACCCTATATATTTTTTTTAATTTTCTTAACTTTTTTTTTTTTTTTTTTTTTTTTACAGAGATATGAAAACTCATTCTTATGACATGCTGAAGAAGGAACACGATATGGATAACATTAACATGTTAAAATAAACGATATATTTTCATATAATTCATATACTAGATATACATATAACATTACATATTATTTAATAACTATTATGTTCTACCATTATATATTTTATATATGTAGCCTATAATATTTTCTTTTCTTTCATCTTGCAGTGGCTTAAGTAATGTAGATCAAACTGAAGAATTAATAAGAATCAAAAAGGAAAATGAAAATCTAAGAAAACAAATAGGATCACATAACAATGAAGATATAAAAAAAGTTAGAGAAAATATAAATATAAATCATGTATTCACAATATATATATATATATATATATATATATATTTAATATATGTATATATGTTGTTTCCTATTTTTTTATATTTCTTTATTTTTATTTTTCGTTCAGCTTGAAAATCAAATAGACGACTTAAAAAGAATCAACGAAAAGTTGGAGCAAAAGTTTTCAGAAAATAAGGACAAGGAAAAAGATAATAAAGATCATGAATTACAAGAAAAATATAATGTAAAAATATAAAGAATCGAACATATAATATATACACCCTTATTGATATATTTATTCATACATATTATATATATATATATATATATATATATATATATTTATTTATTTATTTTTATAGAAATCCTTGAAAGATATTGAAGATAAAGAAAAACAAATTGAAGAACAACAAAAAAAGATTAATGACCAAGAAAAATTAATTAATGAGAAACAACAAAAAATTGACGAACAAGAAAAATTAATTAATGAAAAACAACAAAAAATTGATGAACAAGAAAAACAATTTGACCATAAAAAAAGAGAAGTTGACGAAAAACAAAAATTAGTTGATGAAAAACAAAAATTAGTTGATGAAAAACAAAACTTAATTGATGAAATACAAAAAGATATTAAAAATAAACAAAATGAAATTGATGACAAAAAAAAAGCTATTGAAAAGAAAAAGAAGAAAATCGAAGAAAAACAAAAAGAAATTGAACAAATAACGGAGGTTCTTATATAAAATAAATATATATATATATATATATATATATATATATATATATATATATTTCATATCATAGACAAATTAAATCTTATTATATTTTATATTTTATCAAATATATATAAGTTTTTTTTTTTTCTTATATTTTAAGGCTAATCGAACGCTACAAATGCAATTATCCAGTATGCAAGGAAGTTCAGACCAATCATTAAATGTAAGAAAATTTTACTTTTATTTATATATATATACATATATTTTTTTATATTTATAAATTGACTATATTCTTTTTATGTTTATTTTATATTTATTACATAACAAAATAATTCATATACACAATATATTATAGGAAAAATTGATAAGGTTGGAAGCTGAGTTATTAATGGAGAAGAAAAACAATGATCAAATCGAAGAAACAACAAAAAATAAATTGAGCAAAGAATTTAATACTGTAATTAAGAAAAAATAATAAATGAGAAAAAAGAAAATATATATATTATATCTTATAATATTATTAACATATATATAAATTTTATGACAACCACATGTATTCGTCTTTATCATATAATTCCTTTATATTGATCGTTCCATAATACACTTCTATATATACATATATATATATATATATATATATATATATATATATTTTTATATTTATTTTTAGGCATTGCAAATCTTTAAAGAACAATTACAAATTAGAGAAAAGGAAACTGAATATTATAAGGATGCCCTGTATGATCAATATAAAAAAAATATATTGCAAATATGATACTAAAATAAAATATACATTTTAATTTAATTTTTTTTTTTTTTCTTCAGAAAAAAACAAATAGACACTACAAATGATGAACAAAAACTATTAAGTGATATAATTCACAATTTGGGACTAAAATACAAACAATTACAAACATATAACCTTTCCTTAAGAAATGAAATTACAGGAATAAAATTGAGGTAACAAATATATATGCTGCTGTTTTTTTTTTTTTTTTTTTAATTAATTATAAATATACATTATGATAATATATATACATATATATATGTATTTATGTACATTTGTATGTATTTATTTTTTATTTATTTTTTCTTTTTGTATAGAGCTCAGACATGTACAGAATATGAGAAAAAATAAAAATTGAATTGTTCATTTATATGCATATGAATTTTTTTCGATTTTTTCGATATGGCATAAAGAACATAAATAATAAAACATATTTTAATATACAACAGCACATCAAATTTTATTTGTTTATTCATTCATTTATTTATTTATTAATTTATTTATATATTAATTTATTTATATTTCTTTTCCTAAATTGTACAATTATACAGATCTATAATTATTCTCAAAATTAACAAATTGGACCTCGTTCTTTTTTTTTTGCTTTTTACAAGTATTTGCATTTTCCAAATTTTTTTTCAAGTCCATATACTGTAATATAGCCTTTTCATATTTCTTATGATACCTATATTTTTTTAAAAAATATTTTAATTTTTTATTTTAATTTTCACATGGAATAATTGAAATGTAAATAAGTCACTAAGTATACATAAAAATGACATATATATATTATATATATATATATATATATATATATATATATATACATATTTATATATATATAATTGATAATTAATATCTTAAAAAAATATATATAAAATAAAAACCTGTCCTTTTTGAATATATTACACTTATATCTATATATATATTTTATTTATACAAAGAAAAGGTAAAATCAAAATTAAATCTATCAAAAAAATAAAAAATAAAATATTAGACATAAAAGCACCTTTGTTATATTATGACAAAAAGAATTAATAAAATTCACATTAAATAATTATATAAAAAAAATTTCATAAAATTTGCTTTTATTATTTTTAGGAAAAACATCAAATGTCTATATACAAATATTTCATAAGGAAAATATATCATACATACATATTCATGTGAATTTAAAAATGTATTATTCGTTAAACGTTTAATATTCTTATTATAGTTATGTATATATATATATATATATATATATATATATGTATAACATAATATATTCTTCTTCTTTAGACATAAAATCAATTTATATATTTTCATACATACATTATTAAATATTAAATATATATAAATAAAAAAAAAAAAAAAGAAACTTTTGAAATAACATAATTATTTTATACATAATTCTTATTTTAAATCTGAAATATATTACACTTAAGGATTTTGTTAGACCAAAAAAAAACATATACTCATAAAAATAAAATTGTGCTCATAACATATGATTATCTATACACACATAAATATGCACAATAAATTAAAACTTTATAAATAGAAATTCAAATGAATGTAAAAAGATCAACAAAATTAAAAAAAATAAATATTATTTTATATTATCCCTTTTTTATTTTTTCATATTATTATTATATATATACATATAATATATAGTATACATTTGTGTGTAAAAAAAAAAAAAAAAAAAAAAAAAATATGAAAATAATTTTTCTTGTTATCGAGCTGATATAAAATATATACTTTCCAAAAAAAAAAAAAAAAAAAAAAAAAGCCTGATATATTCATAATATATATATATATATATATATATTTTTAGCTTTTATAATAAATATATAGAGCTATATATATATATATATATATATATAACATATATTATATTATGTATAAATATATTTATAATACGGCGTACATAAAAAAAAAAAAAAAAAAAAAAATGAAAAATAAAAATAAAAATAAACAAAAAGAAATTAACAATAAATATAAATACAAGAAATAATGAAATATCTAATATATCAATGTAACATATATTCATATAATATATTCATATATTTCTTTTTTTTTCATTTCTTAAAATAAATGTGTTAAATATATAAATATAATATAAAATAAGGAATTTATATAAAACATTCTTATTATATTTCTTATTTGTCTGAA
Organism: Plasmodium blacklocki (nom. inval.); assembly: GCA_900097035.1. Taxonomy (NCBI): domain Eukaryota; phylum Apicomplexa; class Aconoidasida; order Haemosporida; family Plasmodiidae; genus Plasmodium; species Plasmodium blacklocki (nom. inval.). The sequence goes on from LT969558.1 coordinate 113,769, forward strand.
ATTATATTAAGATAACACAAAGAAATAAAAAAAGAAAATAAACCTTATTCAACGCACCACTTAGCTTACACTCTGACAGAATTTTTTTTTTTTTTTTTCTTACATATTTTATATATAATATATATATATATATAATATTATATATATATTTTCTTACACATATTGAAAAAAAAAAAAAAAATACATGCTTCATATATTATTAAATACATACTCCTAGTTAAAAAATTAATAAATAAAATAAAACATATAATATATATATATATATTATTTGTACAGAAAATATTTTAATAAAAAAAAAAAAAAAAAATTTAAAGCATTTTATATTTATATACACTTGTTTTTTAATGTGTTGAAAGAAAAAAAAAAAATTATACTATTTCATATTTATATGAACAATTGAATGATACTGTGAAAGTATACGTATATAATTAATTATATAATAATAATATTATATTATATATATACTCTGTTTTTCTTTTTTTTTTTTTTTTGCACTCTAAAGGTTTGAATAAGTAAATATTATATATAATATATAAAAGTATAATTTTTTTACAAATAATTAATAGATTTATTTTATAAGAATTAAAAATAATAAAATTAAAAAAAAAAAAAAAAATTTACGTATTATTATATATATATTTAAATATATATTTAAAAAAAAATATATTTTAAGGATTAAGAAGAAATATTCATACAATAATTAATAATATATATTTTATTTGTATTTTTTTTTTTTTTTTTTCTTTTATATATATATTTATATATATTTTAAAATCGTCATTTAAGAAAAAAAAAAGAAAAAAAAAAAAGAAGTAATATTTATTTTGATATATTTAAATAAAAAATGAGAGAAGTAATAAGTATCCATGTAGGACAAGCTGGTATTCAAGTTGGAAATGCTTGCTGGTAAAATGATAAGCTTATATATTCGTACACATTATTATATTAATTTATATATATATATATATATATATAAGAAAAAAAAAATGATATCATATTTATTGTGTTTTCATTCATAAAAGTTAAAATCATATGTGTGTAGTGTTCTAAAGGATATAAATATATATATATATATATATATATATATATAATAAATTCATAATATATATATGTATATGTGATGGATGTATGTATAAACACCTGTTTTAAATGTATATATATCTATAAAAAGTTATGCATATTTATGAATACAGCTTTTCTTTATTCTTTTTATGAATAATTTGTTGAATTTTTTAGGGAATTGTTTTGCCTAGAGCATGGAATACAGCCCGATGGTCAAATGCCCTCTGACAAGGCTTCTAGAGCTAATGATGATGCTTTTAATACATTCTTTTCAGAAACGGGTGCAGGAAAACATGTAAGAAATAATACACGCTCATATAATACATATATATATATATATATATATATGTTTTTGTAACTTATAAAAATTTGTCCTTTGTATAACACCTAATGAACATATATGATAATATAGCATATTTATTAAAATAAGTATATACATACATACATATACATATATATATATATATATATATATATTTTTTTTTTCTTTTAAGGTACCACGTTGTGTTTTTGTTGATTTAGAGCCAACCGTTGTGGATGAAGTCAGAACAGGAACTTACCGTCAATTATTTCATCCTGAACAATTAATATCAGGAAAAGAAGATGCTGCCAACAATTTTGCAAGAGGACACTATACAATCGGTAAAGAAGTTATAGATGTATGTTTGGACAGAATTAGAAAATTAGCTGATAACTGTACCGGTTTACAAGGATTTTTAATGTTCAGTGCAGTTGGAGGTGGAACAGGTAGTGGTTTTGGTTGTTTAATGTTAGAAAGATTATCAGTTGATTATGGAAAAAAATCCAAGCTCAATTTTTGCTGTTGGCCATCACCTCAAGTTTCAACTGCTGTAGTTGAACCATACAATTCAGTTTTGTCTACTCATTCATTATTAGAACATACTGATGTAGCAATAATGCTTGATAACGAAGCTATATATGATATATGCAGAAGAAATTTAGATATTGAAAGACCAACATATACTAATTTAAATAGATTGATTGCACAAGTTATTTCTTCTTTAACGGCATCGTTAAGATTTGATGGTGCTTTAAATGTTGATGTAACAGAATTCCAAACCAACTTAGTACCATACCCTCGTATTCATTTTATGTTATCTTCATATGCTCCAGTTGTTAGTGCTGAAAAAGCATACCATGAACAATTGTCCGTTTCTGAAATTACCAATTCAGCCTTCGAACCAGCAAATATGATGGCAAAATGTGACCCAAGACATGGAAAATATATGGCTTGTTGTTTAATGTATAGAGGTGATGTAGTACCAAAGGATGTAAACGCAGCTGTTGCTACCATAAAAACAAAAAGAACCATTCAATTTGTTGACTGGTGTCCTACTGGATTTAAATGTGGTATAAATTATCAACCACCAACTGTTGTACCAGGAGGAGATTTAGCCAAAGTTATGAGAGCTGTTTGTATGATCAGCAACTCAACAGCAATTGCAGAAGTATTTTCAAGAATGGATCAAAAATTTGATTTAATGTACGCAAAAAGAGCATTTGTTCATTGGTATGTAGGTGAAGGTATGGAAGAAGGGGAATTTAGTGAAGCTAGAGAAGATTTAGCTGCCTTAGAAAAAGATTATGAAGAGGTAGGAATTGAATCCAATGAAGCAGAAGGAGAAGATGAAGGATATGAAGCAGATTATTAAATTTGTTAATATATAAAAGCATTATATATATGTATATATTTATATATTTATTTATATATGTATGTATGTACATACATCTATATATATATTTATATATATGTTCACTTATATGGAAATAGCAGTATATATAAATATATATATATAGTAAAGATAGAAATTCTTCCATAATGTTATTACACATAAATATAATATATTATTATATTACATCATAAATAGTTCTACTTGTATCATAATTATTTTTTATCTTCAATGTTTGCTATCATTATGTATATATATTTTTCATTTTTTTTTTTTTTTTTTTTTTTTTTTTTTTTTTTTTTTTGTTGTTGAAAATTTCAATTAAAAAAAAAAAATTATACTACCTACATATATATATATATATATATATATACATGTACGTATATAGTTATAGATATAAATGGACAAATTTTAAATCCATAAAAATATTTCTATTTATATTAATGTTTTCATATTAGAATATTAATACATACGTACTTATATATAAGTATATACATATATATTTTCACATATAAATACGTATTTATTATTTATATATTCTTTTGTGAAGATATATTTAATTGTATAGAATATATATATATATATGTATGTATGTATTTATTTTATTTTATTTTATTTTTTTTTTTTTATTATTTATATTTTAGTAATTGTTAAAGATTTTATATTTTGAGCACATATATATATATATATATATATATATATATATATATATATATATATATATAGATTTATGTATATATTTCTGCTGAAATATTTCAAATAAGAAATTTTTTATTCTTGTCAATATGAATAAATATATATATACATATATATCTTTATATAGTGCATTAAATATGTTGTAATTTAGCAGGTTAAATGAAATAATAAATGTAATAAGAATATAAAGTAGTATATTTTATATCATACTTTCAAAATGATAGTAATATATATCATGTGTATAAAACATTATTCTCCATTTCAAGAATATTCGAAAGTTATATTATTATAATGTATATACTTCTTTTTTATTTTATTATTTTTGGTGTTAATTTTTTTCTTATTTTTTCACATTTTTCATAATTTTTCCATGTTTATTTTATAATATATTTTTATTTTTATTATTATTTTTATTTTTATATTATTATCATTATTATTTTTTTTTTACAATAACATTACAAAATAAGTGCAAATATATATAATTGTGTAATTACACATAAACGAACAATACATAATTACATACAACTTTATTATTCATTAATATTTCCATAGGTATATACAATAACTTTCTAATTTTAAGACTAAAAATATGTGAACTACTAATTTCTTATATAAACGTTGAATGTATGTAATATGGCTTCTTCCTTTTATTTTTTTGGTAGCTGTCCACCTTGGTGTTATATTAATAATGTAACCATTTTCATTATAAGACACTGGAAATTGTAACTGTATAAATAAATATATTACACATATGTTGTTCATATATATATATATATATATATATATATATATATATATATATATAGTTAGATATATTTATTTATATACAATTATTTATAAATTAGGGGTTCATTTATTCACTTTTAATTGTTCTTCATGTTCCTTTTATGCTTGCTCCTATTTTTTGTTCTTTTTTGTTTTTGTTTTTGTTTTTTTAATTATGAGCATAATGTATAATTTTTTTTTGTCCATAATATGTATATTCTTCGTTCCTTATTTTTGTCGTGCAAGCTTCAAAGAATATTTTTTTAATAAGAAAATATTTTTAAAATATAATGGTACATATTGTTTATACCCTGAAAATGTTATAGAAAATGACATAATCGAAATAGCCACCGATGAATGTGATAAAGCGGCACATGAATATGAGGTAAATTTTATGAATATATGTATGGAAAAAAGAAATATATATATATATATATATATTCATTCCATAATAATTAAATAATTACCCATTCCATATTTCAATTGATATATTTTTTTCAAATATATAATGTAGAAAAAAAAAATTGGTTTCACAATTAAATTATATATATATGAGGGCATGTAAACATTATATATATATATATATATATATATATATATATATATGTATATATGTATATATCCTATACTATGATATACTCATTTTTTTTTTTTTTTTTTTTTTTTTTTTTAGAATAAAATTGTTTGGTTTTCGTTCGATAATGGAAGATTAAGAAGCGACAACGGTATGTGCCTTAAAACGTACAAAAATATTTTAGTGCTTTCTACATGTTCACCTAATAAAAATGAAAAGTCTGAAATGTGGAAAATAGATGAAGAAAAGCATTTGAAAAATGAAAACAACAATTGTGCTCAAATAGCTGGGAATAAATTATTTTCTTTTACTTGCAATAATTTATCAACTAAAGAATTTGAACAATCCATATATTCTTCAGACGAATTATATTTAATGAAAACAAGATATTCTCAACAAAAATTAAAAAATATTAAAACAAAAGATATAGAAAAGTTTCACAACAATTTTAATACTTTAACAAATAATTACAAAGAAGTAGATACTAAAATAGTACATATTTTAAAAAGAGATAAAGAAATGAAAAAAGAAAAAGAAAAAATTCTTCATTTAATAAACGACATGAAATTATTAGTTCATACATCTTCATCATTAAATGAATATGGTACAGGCGCTATTATGAAAATATATGATAATATGGATATAGAGAAAAAGAACTATTTATTAAATGTACCATTAGAAAAATTAGAAATTAATGAGGAAATATTAGACGAATTAGGTATAGAACAAGGGCAAATAAAAATTATAATTCAAAGTTTTTTAAATGTACCACAAAATAATACTTATACATTTTATGTAAAAAATATCATAGGATATATATATATAAAATTAAACAATGAAGAAATTATATCCAATAGAAATATTCAAATGAATAATAGGACCAATAATAGTGCTGTTGTGAAATTACGAAAAAATAATTTAATCCCTATATACATAGAAATATCTTCCAAAGGTAATGAAAAACCTTCATTCTCTTTATATTGGAGTAATAATAATATGCCTGAACAAATCATTAATTCTTTATATCTATATAGTACTATATATGATAAAGTGTGTTATACACCACTTCAGAAAAAAATTGATTTTAACTTAACATTTGAAAATATTACTAAAACCAATAGAGAATATCAATTTTTGTGTCCACTCAGAAATTTCAATTATGATCAAAATGTGAGTATATTCAAAAATGAGAATAGACCAAATTATTGTTATGATTTAAAATCTAGTATATGCGCCTCAGCAATTGATTCATATTTTTTACCAAATGAGAGTGAAGGAATTGTAAAAGCAGTTAGACAAAAGATACAAAATGAAAAAGGTATATATGAAGAATGTGGTATTATATTACCTACTAATACAACTGAACATATATTCAAAGGAATAACAGATATAAAATTAATTGATATGGATGATTTTTTTATTAATTATGAACAAAATAAAGAATTATACAAAGGTTATAAAGGTATAGTAACTGATGATAAACATTCTTTATTATCTAAAACAGATTTATCTAAACGTTTTATATCTGATATTGATATAAATTGTACAAATAATTTTAATAAAAAAAATAATTATGAATATAGCTCAGGATCATTTATAATTAAACGTATTAAATCTTCAGATTTATTAAAACAAAATACATCAATAATTGTAGACGTTTTTGCTTTATTTGAAAAATATAGTGACATTAAGAATATGCCTTCTATTCATTTATCAAATTGGACTAGGAAAACGTGTAATGATATACAATTATATATAAAATATGGGAAGCCAAATGATATAATGAAATATCCATCAAAACTTTTATCTTGTGATGACACATTTGAAAGTTTAACCTATCAAAATAGAGATGATAAAAATAATAATGATAATAAAAATAATAATGATAATAAAAATTATAAGGACATTAATAATAATAATGACATAAATAATAATAATGACACTAACAATAATAATGATAATAATAACAATAATAATAATAATAATAATAATAACAATAACAATAATAATAATAACAGTAACAATAATAATAATAACAATAACAATAATAATAAGAACAATAACAATAATAATAAGAACAATAACAATAATAATATTATTCATGATAATTATGATTATGACGACGATACTATTGTTGCTAGATGCTTACCCTATTGTTTTAATGATAAAGAAGTGTTAGGATCATATATTTATATGTCCAAATCACCCATTTGTAAATCGGCTATACATTCGGGTATTATAACAATTAATGGGGGATTGATAGAAATACGAAAGCTAAAAAATATTACCCAAAATTTCAACAGTACTATGGAAATTACGAGAAATGGTGTTAAAGCAATAATAGGTACAAATCAAAATGGAGATTCTTACTATATTACTAAACCGAGTGGTAGGCTTTGTAATTTTCCTAGGACATCCTACAATATAAATCAAACCATAAATTTAGAAAGCGACATACAACATAAAAATGATGAAGATAAAACAAATAATAATAATAATAATAATAATAATAACAATCATAATAATCATAATCATACACATAATAACGATAATATGATTTTTCCTTCCTTCATTCAGTTGTATTCCAAAGTATCTGAAACACCCCCAGTAGTTTTAGTGCATGAGAAACATGCTATTCTACCTAATCAGCTTCACAAAATACAAAATGTATACAATCAAAAGAGTTATAAAAAAGATTTTTTTTTTAGTCAAAAAAATGATGAATTCAATGAAAATAAAAAGAAGAATCCACCTTCTACACCTTTAGAAGATGAACAAAAAAAAGATAATAATAAAATAATTCAAGAATTTACTACGTTTGAAAAAAATTATAAAAAGGAAATTCCACATTATCAAACATTAATTAAAAAAAATGAAAATATCCTTTCGAACTTGTTTATGAAAAAAAATAGTATAAAAAATTTGGAATCACAAATAACAGATATAAGAAAAAATCAAAAAGATTCATACGATATGTTTGTTAAAACTCAGCAAACAATTGTAACATCTCTTATTAAACAATTTGATATAATAACGAAGAAAAAGGAAAATCATATAAATAGGCTAGAAAAAGCATTTTCCAATGTCAAGACAACAACAGTACAGATATTCAAAGAACAATATAAATCTACAAATATTAATGATAATTATATAATTATAGATAGTATTCAAAATAATAGTATCAATGGATCATCAAATTGGAAAATTGAAAAATATACAAATGGAAATTTCTTTTCATCTATTACTGAAAATTCATTTATAAAATCAGAAGATAATATTTATGGATCATATATACTTTATCGATATATCAAATTATATAAAGGATTTATATCATTAGATATAAAATTACCATATGAAGGAAATTTTGGTATAATCTTTAAATATAAGGATGATAAAAATTATCATAACTTTATAATTAATAGGAATGAATTTTATTTTTTGGAAGTAATAAATGGAGCAATAGGAAATAAAATTAATTATACTAAAACTGAAAATAATATTTATAAATTTGGAATGTGGATACAAATTCATCTAGATTTTGGTAATAAATATGTACGCACATTTATAAATAAGGAATTTGTATGTGGATATGAAACGGGAAATGATACATATGGGTTCCTAGGATTTGGAGTTAATCATTGTAAAGAAAAAATATTTATTGATAAAATAGTTATAGGTTCTTTAGATCAAACCAAATATTACTCATATAAAATGGGAAAAAGCAATAACATTGAAAATATATTTCCTCCTAATATTTATTTAAATAAAAATATGCAAGTATTACAAAATGGAAAAAAAAAAAAAAAAAAAAAATTTATTTTTAACAAATATAATAAAGAAGATACATTAAATACAGGAAATAATAATTCTATTGAATGTATACCTTTTGAAGAAAATTTCCATACCCCTTTAGATAACAACTGGGTAGTACCTAATAATAATATATGGCATATAAAAAGAAAAGAAACAAATATATATTTACCATCTATATTAAGAAATTTTAAAATAATATATAAAAATCAAGATAATTCTGAAACTAATAATATATCTAATGATGAAGAAAATTATTTATATTCAATAAAAAAAACAAATGAAGTAAATAATATACTCATACCATCTATTCTTCTTTTAAATAAACAACATTTATGTACACATATGAAATCATATACATTTCAAACTAATATAAAATTAAATAAAATATCCAAAGCTGGAATCATTTTTAGAGTACATTCTAATAATGATTTCTTATCAGTTATATTAGATATATCACAAAAACATGGAAAAATATATCTTATGAAAATAACCAAAGGAATACCATTCCAATTATTAACACAAACTCATATATCAATTCAAAATGACATCTGGTATAATTTAAAACTGTCTTATAATGGTTCAAACATAAAACTTATCTTAAATGATGAAATAATTTTAAATTCAAAAATAAAGCAAAATATGCCTAAACAATTGGGTACACTTGGTCTTATATTATTATCTGGTCAATGTAAGTACAAAAATGTTGTATTTACACCAAGCACAAGTTATTAATAAAAATAAAAAATAATAAAAAAGATGAAAAAGAAGAAAAAGAAATAGGCACCATAATATTACTATTTTATCAAAGGTTCATGTGGAATGCTTTAATAAAATATATAAATAAATAAACATATATATATATATATTATAAGTTCTTTCTTAATATTTGTACACCTAATTAGGTATAATATTATATATATGATATAATTTTATTATTATTATATATTTTTTTTCTTTTAATTCAAATTGTTTTTAATAATTAAAGTTACATATTTTTATACATCTTTTCATATTTTAATTTTTGGATTCTTAATATAGAAAACATAATAAATTTCAAATATTTATAAAATATATTCTAATAAGTTATTAAAATATATTCTTATAAATCTAATTTATGTGTGAACTTAAAAAGGGTAACACTATTTAAATGGTCACACATGGAAGAAAAGCATAATACTTTAAATAAAAGAAATTATATATTATATTCTAGGATGATATTTATTGATACACAAGTATTCGTCATTGGAAATATAGAAATATATATATATATATATATATATATATATATATATATATATATATATATATTGTATATACTTTTATTTATTTGTAATTTATATATATATTATTTGTTTTTTTTTTTGTAACAGTGTTTAAATTTTTTTTTTTTTTTTTTTTTCAAATAAAAATAAATAAAAAAAATAAATAAAAAAAAAATAAATAATTTTAATCATATATAATTAAATTATATTTACATATTTTAATATTTTATATATATATATTATATATAATATAATAATATATATAGGGATAAATATAGGCTTATATAGGAATACCCCTTATATAACCATTATGGTATAATTTAAGGTTTTAAGGTATACATATAAAATAATAATAATAATAATTATTATTATATATAATATATATATATATATATATATATATATATATATATATATATATTTTTATATATTATATTATATATAATAAAATAATACATGAAAATGATTATGACTCATATTATATTAATATTTTATATGTATATATGAATAAAAATATTTGTCCCTTTACAAAAATTTTACTTAAGAGTTAAATATATAAAAAAAGAAAAAAAGCTTAATAGTACATTATGATAACATAATATATTATTCTTATAAGAAAATAAACATAGGTTTTAAACTATGTATTATTATTTATATTATTATATATTATATATATATAATATATATATTATATATGCCATAAGAACCTCAAAAAAATATATAATATTTTATATACCTTATAATTTGTTTTTTTTATATTTCTTTTATATATATATTTCATAAAAATATATATAAAATATTATATTATATATAATATTATTTATATATAATATATTTATGTATATGAAATGATGATATATATACAATATCTATAAATATAATATATAATAATATATATATATTTATTTATATAATTTAGCGTAATAAAATATTTAAGGAGAAATATTAAAAAATAGTTATATAATTTTATTTTTTTTTATATAAATTCATATTTCCTTCACATATTATTATATATATTACAGTTTTTATTTATTTATTTATTTATTTATTCATTTTTTTTTTTTTTTTTTTTTTTGCCTATTTTATAGAAAATAATTAAAATCTTAATTTTTTGATAAAAATAGGGAATGTTAATTTTTATATTCTTCATATAAATGAATAAAATAATAAATACAATTATTATTTATTAATATTATAATAACATATATTCTTATATTTAAAAAAAGAAAAAAGAAGTAAATATATTTCCATATATATTATTTAATAAAAATATAAATTAAATAAAAAAGAGTAATAAAAAAATGGCAGTAAAAAAAGTTGGAAAAATTATAAAAAAGAGGACCAAAAAATTTACGCGATTTCAGTCAAATAGATTTATGCGTGTTAAGGTAAACAAAAATATATAAAGAGAAAATATATGAATAAATAAACAAATATATATATATATATATATATTACATGATTCAATAAAACAAGTTATTGTATAATCATTTTATGAATACATATTATAAATAAATTTACATATATATATATATATATATATATATATATGTATATGTTATTATATATGTACCCAAAAAATATTCATACATATAATCATATATTTTTTTTTTTTTTCCTCATTATTATAGCCTGCATGGAGAAAACCAAGAGGTATTGATTGCCGTGTGAGAAGAAGATACAAAGGCACAAATTTGATGCCAAGTATTGGATATGGTAGTAATAAGAAAACCAAATTCTTATTACCAAACAGTAAGTACAAATATGTCGTTAAAAACGTAAAAGAAATGGAACCATTAATTATGAACCATACAAAATACTGTGTACAAATTGCTCATAACGTATCAAGCAAAAAAAGAAAACAAATTATAGAGAGAGCTAAGCAAATGAATGTTTCTGTTATAAATGCTAAAGCAAGATTACAAAAAACAGAAGAATAAATATATATATATATTTATATATATACTTCTATATATATGTGTTATACCCTTTTTTATATATTAATTCATTTTTTTTTTTTTTTTTTTTTTTTTTTCTTTAAATATGTATTTATATAAATATTGCTCATATTTATTTTTATACTTTTAAGAAACCGAAATATTTATAATAAACATTTACAACATAATTAATTAAATAAATAATATTTTCCTACATTGTAAAATTTGTTTAGAGAAATACTTTTTTAACTTTTATATGATAAACATATTATCTTATAATATTTATATTCTTCAACAATTCTACAATATAAAGAAAATGTGTACTACATATATTATTATTATGATATTCCATATTATATTACTTTATTTTTCATTACTTTCTTGGAATTGCCTTCATATATTTGTCTTATATGGTTAAATTCATATGTATTTTTTTACGAAATAATTGTTTTAAGCAATACACATAACATATATATATATATATATATGTATATATTTATGTGTATATTATTTTAGGAAACCACTATTTTATGTTCATAGTAGTATTAAAATATAAATATATATATAGAAAAAAATATTTATACAAATATTTATGTCAAACAAGAGTTTTTATTACATATATATATATATATATATATATATATATATATATATACTTGTTCTTTCATATTTATATATGTTAAAAAAAAAAAATATATTATAAAAAATAAAATAAAGTTTACCTCATTTCATTAATGGTAAACTATTAAATATGGAAAAAAATATAAACATATATATATATATATATATATATATATATATATATATATGTCTTATGTGAGTACCACTTATATTTTTTTTAATGTATGATACATAAATTATTATATGGCATCACATTATGTAAAAAAAAAAAATAATAATAATAAAAAATTCATTCGATATGATCTACAAAAATATGATATTTAATATATATATATATATATATATATATATACTAAATATTCTCTATATTTTTTTTTTTTTTTGTTTTCTTTTTAATATTCTTCCATTTCTCTTTTTTCATTTACTTGAACTTTCACATCTACCTTATTTATATTGTCTTGTCCACACTTTTGATTTTTTTCATGAGTATTTTTAGCCTCCTTATTATCTGCCTTTCCTATATTATCAATACTTTTAAGCTCCTTTGTCTGTGAATATTTCATATCATGATTTTTCCCATCCTTCATATCTTCAACATTTTTTGTTTCCACAACCATTTCATTTTTCTCATTTTTTTTTTCATTTTCATCTTCGGTATATTTTACTTCGCCCTCATTTTCATCGTCCACTCCTGCTGTTTCGCTTTCGGGTGCATCTTCTGCTTGCGTAAAATCTTCCTCTTCATCAGAAAATATAATTTCATCATCTGTTAAAAGTCTTTCCATTTCGATTTGTTTTCTCCTCTCCTCTTCTAATCTCATTTGTTCATATGCTTCTTCTCTTAATTTGTCTAAATTAATATTTGACAAATCTACTGTCCTTGCAGTATGTATGATATTTAAAAAAAATTCTCCAATTGCTTGACCTTCTGATACTTTATAATCATTTGGGAAAAGCTTTTGATCTAATCTTAATAATGCTAATAATTTTGAAACATCACTTGTATTAATTATTTCTTGTTCTAAAGTTCTACATAAAGCAATACTATATTTGAATAAAAATATTTCTCCTTCTTTTAATAAGTTTTCAAAAAATAACATAAGAGATTCAAATGTTAACACATGTACATTTAATCCTATAAACCATTTCGAAACAAATGCTTCAGGTGTTATCAAATTTTTTATATGTTCATATAATTTCGGATGAAAAATATTTAAAATACTTAAAAATACTCGAGAATCTCTTACATAAGCTTTTGGCATAGCTTTAAAATAACCTGGTAAATAATATTTATGTAAACCTGTTATTATTTTTACTACTTCTTTAGGTTCCAAGAAAAGTAATAGAAAAGATGATATAAATGATATACCTTGATGATAATCATTTGTTATTGGATATATTGATTGTAACACTTGTATTAATAATGATCGATTTTCTTCTTTATTAAATGTTCTTTCTGCATCTAACTTTATTATTCTTAATATCTCTTTATCATTACAATCTTCTTTTATTTCGACATTTATATCTTCTTTTATATAACTTAACATTATTTCATAAAAATGTTCTGCACGCTTACATATATATTCACAGTTCTCTCGATTAATATAATTTGCATTTCTTTTCAATATTGGTGCATCTTTTTCTTCATCCCAAAATTTGTTACCTACTATCATCTTGTCTACTTTTTATTTAATATTTACATATATAAAGTAAATACGTACATATATATACATATATATATATGTATGTATATATTAGCCTCTTATACAATATAATATACAAAAAAAAATATATATATATATATATATATAGATATACAAATTTTATATATGTAATTCTTTTTATCGCCTTATTATTTTGTCTTTATATATTGTTTTTCTTCCTTATATCTTTAGGTTATATATTTTTTATTCTTTTAAAGGAATGTAAAAAAAAAAAAAAAAAAAAAAAAAGAAAAAAAAAAGAAAAAAAAAAGAAAAAAAAAAAGAAAAGAAAAAAAAACTTTTTTTTTTTCTCCCTCCCCCTCTTTTTTTTTTTCTTTTTCTTCTTTCTTAATTCGTTTGTTTAATTTATCTTTAATAAGATCTTAAAATAAACATACTATTACTTATTTATATATATATATATATATATATATAATTAAATTTATATATAACTAGATGTATTAGAAATTCATATTTATTCAATAATTAAAGAAAAAAAAAAAAAAAAATATATATATATATATATATATATATATATATATATATAATATATATATTATATATTAAATAAATAAAAATAAGTTTAATGTTTCTTAGAAGTACGAATTTTTCATCTTAAAAAGAATAACAAATATTTTCTTATTTTCATTTATTGTACATATATTTATTTTTTTCTTTTTTGTTCCTTTTTATGAATAAATTATAAATTCATATATATATTAATATATGTAATATAATATAATATATAAATATAATATTTTCTCTTTTATTTTATTTAATAAAATATTATTATAATTATTATAATATTTTTATTTTATAATAATTACATATATAATTATTAAACTGGTATTAATTCTTTTCATATATATACTGATGCTTGAAAATGAAAAAATATCTAATAGTAAAAAAATAAAATAGAAAAAAGAATATATTATATATTCATATAAAAATACATGTTATTTATATATATATATATATATATATATATATATATATATATATATATATATTTATTAATATTATATATGTATATATATAAATACGTATAAAATAAAACATTATAATATAATTAATATATATTATATATATATAATATATTACTTTTATTATATATTTTTTATATAAACATATTAATACATTAATATATATAAATTTATTATATATATAATATATTATTATATATATTACTTAAATATATTATATATTTATTAATTTTAGGAGATTAAAGGAATATATAAATATTTGATTTTCCAATGATTTGAGAAAAAAAATTATAAAATAAAAACATATATACAAGTAAACAAAGGATATATATATATATATATATATATATTATTATTATTATTTAATTTATGAGAATTCTTAAAAATTTTATTTTTATAATATAAATCAATAAATCATGTGTTTTAAAGAAATATATATATATATATATATATATATATATATATATATTTCATTTTCTCAATATTTAAAATATTATATATATAATATTTATATAAAATATATGTTTATAATACATTTAACTTTATATATACAATAAATAACTTTTTTTTTTTTTTTTTAAATCATAAATATATAACATTGAAAATATCTTTTTCCTTTTTCTCATTAATGTTAATTCAGTTGTTCAAAATATAATACTTTATATTATTAATTGGTAATTCATAAAGCTTAAATTTTTATCATCATATTAAAAATATGAAATCCTCATAATGATAATATGATATTTATAATTGTTCAGATAATTAAAAAATAAAAAAAATTATAAAAAATAATAATGTTATTATGAGTTTCTTTATTTTAAAAAAAAAAGAAAAAAATTTAAATGTAATTCTCTTAAAATATTAATAATGGAACAAAAAATATTAGGCACATAAAATAATAAATTAAATATATATATATATATATATATATTATGTTTGTGTAAAAACAAGTACACATATTCCTCTTTTCATATATACATATATATATATATATATATATAATTGAAAAAATAAAAAAAAAAAATTTATATAACATGTCATATGGAGCTAACTAAAACAAAATTATTTAGTGTATCATCGTTTTTGTCTTATTTAACAAAAATAATAATAATAATAAAAAAAAAAATTATAAAATAAAATGACATAACATCTTTAAAAGTTTTCCTTTGTATATACATATATTAAATAAAAAAAAAAAAAAAAATTAAACATGAAACAAATTCTTGAGAACATCAAAAACATTGTCAATTATGCTGAAAAAAAAAAAAATATATATATATATTTATATATATATTTATATATATTTATATATTTATATATATTTGTTGTATCATTTTTCCATTTTTTTAATATAACAAGAAAATGTATCTTTTTATGTCTTACCTATTTTCGTTGGATTTTACTAAAAAAGTTAATTTGTTATCTTCTATTTTTATTTTTATCAGCACCTTAGTATTGTTATAAAAACATGAAATCAGTGAATCCATTTTGGAAACTTCAATAACATTTGTGTTTAAATTATTCTTCAAAAGAATAAAGAAAAAAAATAAAAATAAATAAATACACTGCAATATAAATATTATTGCAAAATTCATGCACATTAAAATTACACCTCTTTAATACAAACATATATATATATTTATATATTTATTTATTTATTTTTTTATTTTTACCTCAATTTTTTTAAGTGTCTGTAATATATTCAAGTTTGTTGAATTTATAAATACGGCCTTTTTCTTAGTATTTATGTTGTCCCATAGTTTTTTCTCCTACAAAAAAAAAAAATAAATAATAATAATAATAATAATAATTTTTAATGACATATATATTTTAATACACATATTATAATATACACTTCAAATAAATATTTATGAATCAATAAAATATAAAAATATATTTCTTTTACCTCTTCTATATTTATATCAGAACTCTTTATAGGATCTATCTTTTTCGGTGATTCATTTAAATCTATCATATCAAATTGGTAGCTTTTTTTCTTTTTTTTTATTTCATTTAAATGATCAGAATTGTCTACATTGATATCTACCAATTTATTAGTACACCCATTATTATTATTATTATTATTACCTTTCTCATTTATCTTCATTTTGGTAACATCACTATTTTGTACTTGCTCATTATGTAAACTTTTTTTTCTTATTCCGTCCATATCATTATTATTATCATTTTTTTTTGAAGGAAAATAATTTTTATTAGACAATATGGACATATTTTTTTTCATTGACATTGTAGAAACATAAGAACTTTTTATAGGATCTTTTAATTGTGAATTATTTGATACTAATCCATTAAATAAGGCAGCTGCCATTTTTTCTTTTTCTGTTAATTCTTTTTTATTATTTCCTAAAGTATTGTTTTTTCCTTTATTTTTCCAATTATAAACATTTGTCTTATTATTTATCTTATTATTATAATTATCACTTGTAAATCTATTAAATTCTTTTGAATAATGAACATCTTTATTATCATCAAATCTTTCATAATTTTGTTCATTGTAATCATCAATATTAACATTATCAGTGCGCTTCTCATTTTCATTTTCTTCGTTAATAAAAACATTATCTCTATTATACGGTTCCTCTTCATGATAATCATCGTCATCATCATTTTCGTTATCACCATCATCATCACTTTCATCAACATATTCTTCATTTGCTTCTTCATCGTCATCATATTCTTCATCATCTTCATAATCATCATCATATTCATCTTCATCCTCTTCATATTCATCATCATATTCGTCTTCATCATCTTCTTCATCATAATAATTACTACAAAAACTATTCTTATCTCTATGCTTTTGTGCGTTCATGATATTATGTAACTTAATGTCTTCCTTTGTTTGGTTTATATCATTTTTAATTCCTTTAGTAAAATCAGCATCCTCTTCTCTTTGTACACTTTTTTTCTTTTTTTTCTTCTTCACTATGTCTTTATTTATTACTTCACTATTATTTTGATTATCATCAATATTGTTATTATTATTATTATTATTATTATTATTATTATTATTATCATTGGAGTTTTTGTTTTTTTTATTTTTTTTGCTTGATTTCTTCTTTTTCTTCTTCTTTCTCATATCTCTCTTTTCAATAGTGTCAGTATCATCATTTTGTCCTTGGTCTATATTATATATTTCTTTTTTCCATTTTTTGGGTCCCAATACATTTAATTTATATATTTTTCCCTTATCCTTCATTTTTGATACTTGCTCATCTGTTGCTGACATAGGAACAACAGCATCCTCCTGATAATTATAGTTCTTTTCATATAAAGGTATATTATTAGATGATATATTATAATTATCTAAACTTAATTTATTATTAAGTGGTAATTCATAAGGAGTGAAATTCAATACGGGGTTCGTATTCTTTATGGATTCATCATGTTGTTCATTTTTTCTTAAATCTTTTGAAATATATGATTTTCCTCCACTTCTTAAATGCTCTTCTATATATGGATTTAGAAATGATAAGGTTTCATCAATAACTACTTTTTTTTTAGTACTTCTTAGAGAAAAAACATTATTCATTAAAGTAGGATTATTTAATATTAAATCGTATTCATAACATCTTTGTTGTAAATCTGTTATTTTACTATTTTTATATTTTTCAATTATTTTTTTTGCTACTACATGATCTCTTATATTATTCCTTGAACATAATTTAAAAATAGCTGTTATTAAGCATGATTTAACTCTGTCAGGATTACTAAAATTTTTTTCTAAACATTCACATAATAAATCTATAATATCTTCTGTAGTATAATTTTCAATATCACACAAATGACTATATTCACCTATGACCCAGCAAATGATTTGCATTAATATGAATGGAATGTTCTCATTACTTTCTAATAATCTAATATATGTATTTACAGCATATTTTCTGAGATTGTATATATCGTCATTCATTTTGTTTTTCTTCTTTTTCTGGAAATCTATTTGCATATCTGAGTTGTTCACATCATCCTTCTTATTTTTTTTTGGTTCATGTGTAACATCATCATTACTAATATTATTATTGCTCATATTATTATTACTATTATTATTATATTTATTATTATTATAATTATTATCATTACTATTAATACCATTATTACTATTATTATCATTATTACTATTATTATCATTACTATTATTATTTTCATTACTATTATCATTTTCATTACTATTATTATTTTCATTACTTTTATTTTCATTACTATCCATTTCATCATTATTCTCCTTTTTCCTATGCCCTTGGTTCAATTTCTCATTATTCTCAACATTTATTTTTAATTGATTCATTGAACCTTCTTTCTGTTCTTTCATATAAGTTTTGATATGTTCCTTATTTGTCAAATTCAAACATTCCATATTAATATTACCATTTGATGCACTTTTATATTTACTTGTATTTATTTCGTCATCCCCTGAATCGGACTCCGCACATATAGAACTATCCTTTAATAATTTGATAAGAGAATATGAATAACTCTCATCTAATAATTCACCAACAGACAAAAATAAAGTATTAATTTTATTCAAAAACCAAATATCATCAGGTGTATATCTTTCTATAAGTTCAATAATTTTGCATGCTAAATCATGTTTAAAATGAATATCCACAGAATTCTTCATATGGAATATTAATTTCTCTACAATAACTTGAACATTCAATGGGTTTGTCATTTCATATAATAAATCTAGAGTTTTTATTTTTAGGGTTTCATCCTTATCTTCTAAACAATCCACAACAGCCAGTTGATGCTCAGTTGCATATAAAGGATTAATTTTTACAATTAAAGCTAGTCCAGTTACTCCAACATATTTTAAATTATGATTATCTGATGAAATAAATCTAGATATAGATAAAGATGCCAATTCTAACAAATGGTGTGAAGGATATATAGTAGCAATCGTTTTCACACATTCATAAATTATTGCATAACCAACATTAATTCCGAAATCAGCCCTCTGCATTGTTTTTTGTAATACTTCATACATTTGTTCTGATAACTTTTTATTTGAATATCCTAAAATACGAAAAATTGACAGAATTTTTATTTGAATCCATGGTGCTGGAATTCTATGATATTCATAATCTTTTGGTAATTTATTTTCACATATTTGTTTAAGAATAGAAACCAAATAAGGTACTAACTTAATACTATATATTATATCATTCTTAGCTATAGAATGTATTAAATTTAATGAAGCACCCATAACTGATGGGTCAACATCACATAATAATTTTTTTAAATATATATCAATATCTTTAATTAATGATGGTTCAATAATATACATTTTATGTAATAACATACATACTTTTTTTCTTATCAATTCATTTTTATGATTTAATAAATTTTGTATTACAGGAAATATGGCTGGTATCATTTCATTATTTAATAATTTACATACACAACTTAAAGCTGCCCATATTTCCAAATAATTATCACTTTTTAAATCTTTCTGTATCGTATTAATTAATAATAACATTAATTCATGATCTTTATGTAAAAATAAGTTGCATGATAAATAACCTGTCCTCTTACACAATATGTTTTTCTCATGAGCTAATTTCACAGCATGAATGTGAGCGAAGGAGGCGTCATGTCCTAACATTTCTATATATATAGCTCGTATTAAATATTCTTTTATTTGTTTCTAAAAAAGTGGAGAAAAAAAAAAATATATTTATAAATGTATATCATGCATAAGGTATATAGTATACCATAAGCAAAAAATATAATGTATAAATATACATACACAAATATGTATATATATATATATATATATATATATATATATGTTCTTCTTAGGAACATACTACAGATGTATTAGGGTCGGAAAACCTCGATTTCAATAATATTATCTCATTGCATATTATTCTATCTTCCTCCTATAGAAAAAAAAAAAAAAAAAAAAAAAAAAAATAAATATATAAAATAAAATAATAAATTTAAATAATTATCATAATATTGATATAACATATGTACTTATAATATTAATCATATAACAAAAACGGATACACAATAAATATAAGATGTATAATAATATGAATTGATGTAATTATTATATAATATAAAAATGTATAAATTAAATTACAAAATGATATATCTAAATATTTTTATTTTTTTACTTGTTTTGAACGAGCTTCTCCAATTGATTTTGCTAAATCAAAAAATTCTTTTGATAAACATGACCCACCTAATCCAAGCATTTTCTATTCATTTATTTTATATCTATATGTTGTAATCTTAAAATATACTTATATATATTATTTTTATCTATTTTTCTTTTTTTTTCTTCTTTATCTGTCTTGATCAAATTTCATATAATATATATATGTATATTTATAAATTTATATATTTTATGTATACATAATTAGAAAATATATTTTTTTCATATTAGAAGTTTTCTTTGCTTTCATTTTCTTTCATTTTATTTTATTATTTTTTTTTTCTCTCTTTTTTTACGAGAACACAACAAATAAACAAAAAAAAAAAAAAAAAAAATTAAATTGAAAAATATATAAATTATATATATATATATATATAATAAATTCAAAAGAACATTTAAAATTCAAAAATATTCATAACTTCATAAGAAAAATGATATGAATATAAAAAGAATAATTAATATATGTATAAAAGTTCAATGACCTGAAATCAGAGAACAAATTCATAAGTGTAAGATCATGAATGACCTATGTATTTCATATATAATTAAAAAATAATTATATATATATATATATATACAATCAAAATATATAATTAAATACTCATATTCATAAATATATGTATATGTAATAATATATAATAACCATTTCAGAATACTATACCTTTATATTTTAATTAATATTTTTAAAATAAAAAAAAAAATTTATAATACATAATTTTTAATAATATGATTATACACGGGGAAATAAAAAAAAAACATATACATATATATATATATATATATATATATATATATATATATATTTCTTTAAATTTTGCACATTCAAAAATATAAAAAAAAAAAAAAAAAACTTTAAGTATTTCAAATTAGATAATAATTATAACATATCTATACTTACTATATATTTAATAAATACGGTATATACAAATTTTACATTTTTTAACGATAAGTTTAAAATTTTAATAATATCTAAATAAATATTTTACTTTTATTATTAAAAAAAAAAAAAAGAAACAGTAAAGCTTTTCTTAATAATTCATGTCCTTTCTATTAAGTATCCAATATTAGATGATATATTAAAAAATAATATTTCCACCTTACAAAAGGTTTAATATAAATATACGAAATAATTAATATTCATTTTTTTTTTTTTTTTCTTTTTCTAATTGTTGGTTAGATATATAAATGGTTCCCATAAAAAAAAAAAAAAAAAAAAAAAAAAAAACATATATGTAATATGAATAATGATCTTAGAAACTTATTAGGATTATATATCTATTTATATAGATACAATTTTTTTTTTTACTTCATTCTATATAATCACATATAAATATACACATATATAAGTAAGTATATTAACAACGATATTAATAAAATATTTGATATATATATTTTAATGTAATATTTATAATATTTACAAGGTATATTTTAATGATATATAAAAATATTCAAAATTTTATTTTCATAGATTAAAATTTTCTTTCATTTTTTATATAAAAAATATAAATAGGTTATTTTATTTAAAATTATTTTATAAATATAGTTACACGTTTTTTTTAAGAAAACTACAACTACTCTTTGTCCTTGTACATATATATTTATGTTTAAGTCCTATATACATTAATTTAGAATTTCCCTTAAAAATGTTATGTCCCTATTCTTTATATTAATCAGTATCATTTACCGTATCCAGATTGTGTAGGTACACCATGTCTCATGGTTTCAATATATAAATAAAGGTATATATTTATATTTAATTTTTTCAAAACATTAAATTGGGACAATAATAATAACTTAGAATATTATATATATATATATATATATAGCCTATATTTTATATATTTTAATTTTGTTCTTTTCTTATTCAATATTATTGTATAAAATATAGTAACCCTATTAGTTATGCTGTAAAAAATTTATACAGTAAAAGCAGACTTTTTTTTTTTTTTTTATTTCAAATTGAGTAATCATATATATATATATATATATATATTATATTGTATAGATCTATTTATTTTTCTAAAAAAAAAAAAAAAATGAACTATCTGAAATTGTTTCTTTTTTTATGTTTGTTTAATATACTCAACATTTATGGGACTCCCTTATTTTATAACAAAAATCTTGAGAAATGGAATAAAGAACTTTTGAAAATTTCCAAAAAAGAATATAACAGTCTGAATGAATTAAATGAACTTACAGACAGAAAAAATTGTGGAAAATCACTGAAACATTTAGCAGGCTTAATTTTAGATAAGTCAGATAAAGAAGCTAAATTAATTATAGAAGGATCTATTATTTTTAATAAATTAATTTTAAAACTTGGGAATATAAAAGAAAAAGAAATAAAAGTTAATGATATTATATTACCTATAGAAACATTGTCAAATAAATGTATTAACATACGACTAGCCAAATCAAACGATTCTACAATATTGTGTTTAGCAAATAAGGTTCTGAGGAATTTCTGGGCCAATTCAATAACGGATGCTGTTTTATGTAAAATGACGAATGTTCAAGGGAAATTACCGGAGTATGATTATACAAGAAATGATAATGATAATGATGAAGATAATGAAATGGATATGGAAGAAAAAGAAGTGAACTCAAAAAATAGCAAAATAAAAAAAATAAATGACAAAAAAAATAAAATTATTAACGAAGAATTTGACGATGAACAAGAAAAAGAACAAAAAGGGTTAAAACTACGAATAGCAAAAAGTAAATATGGTCAACCTAATATAAAAATTAATGAGAAAACCCTTGAAGATATAAAAAAAGATCAGTTATTGAAAAATTCATCCAGGTATTAAATATAAATAAATAAATAAATAAATATATATATATATATATATATATAGTTATATATTCATAAACTTTATTTTTTATCCTTTAGGAATGACCAAGAAACAACAAATTTACAAAACGAAAACAACGAAGAAGATAGTGAAAAATATTCCGATATGGAATGATTCAATTAATTGTTTTTTTTTTTTTTTTTTTTTTTTTTTTTGATATATATGAAAAAGTACTATGTTGAAAGAAAAGAAAATATATATGTAATATGTTTGTGTTATATTATATGTATATGTGATTTGTTTATTATTTTTTATTTCTTTTTTTTGTTATTTCTTTATTTTGTATTTTTTTTTTTTTTTTTTTTTTTCTTTTTTTTTTTTGAATTGTCCCCATAAAATGTTTAAATACACATATACATATATATATATATATATTACTACATTTTCTATAATTTAAGGGAATAATAAAGTTGTCTTATTTGCTCATCACTAACATAATCAAAAATAATTCTTAAAAATTTATAAGAACCAAACGGACAAAGAAATTCATTATTTATAGAAGCACAATTACCTATACATGTTATAGGGTCTAAGCATGCTTGGGTTATACCTACTTTTGTAGAGTTAATGAAAAATGTTTGTTCATGATTTTGACACCTTGTTGTTATTAAAATATTTTTATTTAATTCATTTTTTAAATTATATCCACAACTACAAAATGTTGAATATGATTTGTTTCCATTTGTCAAATGAACATCACGAAAATCAGAATCATTATTGTTGTACTCATTTATTTTTTTATCATATCTATTAACTAATATATCATTATTATTATTAATATTATTATTTTCTTTTGTAATATTATCTACATTCATATATTCATTTAATGAATTCAATTTATTGAAAGTATCAGAAATACTTGTAAAACTGGCCTCCAAACTTAATTGTTCTTCATATATAAATTCATTCTGGAGATTTATTAAAACACCTATAGATAAATCAAAACCATTTATACATATGTGCGAATTCCCATTTCTCCCTCCTACTAAACAATGATAACTTAATTTATTAATGTGAGTTAAGTTAATTACAGCTAAAATGGTCCAATGGTGTTCAGGTAATATTATATAATTCTTCAAATGTATATTTAAATTGTTGATTTGTTCATTTATACTATTAAAATAATATAATTTCCTATTTTTTATAGATATAAGGGATACGGAATAATAATAATTTTTCACCTGTTCAAGTGGATATATATGTATATCATAATTTTCTGTAATATAAAAATGAATATATTTTCCTTTATAATAATTATGATCGTAAGAATTACACAAAGAAGTATCATTTGATGAATATGAAGTATTATTTTTATTTTTTGATTCAAAATATTGGAAAAAAAAATGAATTATATGATGAAAATTATAAGATTCGTAAGTTGTCTCATTAAATAATTTAGAAAAAGTATAAAATTCATATAATACTTCATTCATTGACAAAGGTTTATTTAAAATTTTTAAAAAACATATATAAGGAAATGGATTTATAAATAAACTACTATTACATATATATTTAATATTATCAAAAGTACAGAATGTATGATAACCTTTAAATTTCCCATTTAAAAAATAATATTGACCTTGTAATGTTGCAATAACATTAAGATAATACCATCCTCTTTTCATATTTTTTATGCTATAACCAGAAGAATGATAAAATAATAAGTTTCCTTTAGAAGTATAGTTTTGAATACTACCTAAAACCATATCATCACTAAAAATACAAACATGAATATCTTTTTTTCCTGCTACTAATGAAGAAAAAGAAATATTTTTTTCTATTGGTAAAAATATCCAAGCACAAATAGAATACCCTAATGGCTTTTGTAATTCATTATATATAGATAAAGATGGGTGTATAATTAAATTATAAAATTTTGATAAATCACAGGCAAAAGCAAAATTATGGGAGAATATATTTATCCCATAAATTTTTGGTACATCTTGCCTTCCAATAATTTTTTTTACATATACATTGTAACCATAATGATCTTTATTTCTTATATGAATCATTCTGCAATCAATAGAAGAATAGTTATTTATTATATTATCATCATTATTATTATATATATATATATTTTTTTTTTTAACCATGTCAACATTTTTATTTTTTTCCATTTTCCAACATGAAATATTTTTATTACTATTATTAAGTATCATATGTTTCTTTGTATCTTCAAACAATTCATTATATTTATCAAAAGTATGTTCGTAACAATTCATATTACATAAACTATTATTTTTATATATGTCAAAAAATTTTAATTGATATATTTTTAACATATAATTTGAATCATTTATAAATGGCACAACTCTATTTGTATATTTCGATGACTGAATAAAATTCATTAAAAATATTATTTCTCCAGATGCTGTTTTCCGAATATCTATTCCTTCTATCACAACATTATTATTATTATTATTATTATAATTATTATTATTATTATTATTATTATTATTATCTTCTATATTTATATTATCACCTAACATTTCTTTATATTTTATATTTTTTATAATTTTATATCTGCATTTGATTTCTTCTTTATTTAAAAAATTAAAAATTTTAAAAGAAGAACAAATACCTATATTATTATTACCAAAACATGAGTTGCCAAAAACACAAATTTCAAAGGTTTTTTGCATATTTAATATTTCATGTGAAATAAAACTTATATATTTTCCATTGATATAATAAACTAACCCCTGAGAAGATTTGGTAATATTAATTAAATTCCACTTTTTTTTTTTTATTATATTATTTCTCATATTATAATTTTTACATATTTTATATATTTTATATTTTTTTTTTGTTCTCATATTGCTTTTTATATATATACCATTATTATAATTGAAAACGTTCGAAATGTCTTTTAAACTACAATTATGTGTAGCTGTCTGAATATGTTGTACATAATTAATTTTCTTATAATAATCACTTAATAGTTCTACATTTGTTATATATATCTCTATATTTTCTAACCCATCTTCATTTAGACTTAAAACTAATAATGAGTTACCACGTTTGTCACAAAAAGCAAACTTTTTTTCGGATATATTCTTATATTTCTTCTTAGGGTCACAAAATAACCACAATTCTATAGTACATTTTATTGGTAAAGGTATACAAGGATTTATAATAATTGAAGCATTGCTATTATAAAAATTCATTCCTTTTAAATCTCCTGTAATTCCTACACAAGCTTTATAATTATTATGAATTAATAATAAACTATTATATTTTTTTATATATTGATAATTCATATAATCATTTTTATTTTTATTTAATATATCTATATATTTTATATTTAATAAATTGTCCGTATCTTCATCTGTTTTATTATAATTATTTTTTATATCAATTATATTTGTTTTTACATCTTTAATATTATATTTATTTTTTTTTTTTTCTAGAACTTCTTTTTTTGAATATGCTTCTAAGAATTCACCAACTACGTTTAATGAAGAACCATAACTACACATTTCAAAATAATATTTTTTGTTGTTATAATTTTCCTTTACATATTGATGCATAATTTGTTCACTCATATTTTCTAATAAAATATTATAATTTCTTTTTTTTTCTTTTATTAATTTTATATCTTCCTCATCTAAATACATTTCATAATCATCTATAATATGAACAGGCATAGCACTACAAAAAATGATGGAAAATATTTTTAATTTTTTTTTATTTCTTTTTTCTATTAAATTATTTTGTAATCTTTTCAACTCTTCTATATTATCACTAGTTTTCGAAAAATTAATTAATTCGTTAATATTTAAATAATCTTTTTCTTCTAAAATATTTATAAAGTAATATTTGGAGTTCCTACTTAATTTTTCATATTCTTTATAAAAATCTATATCTAATACCTTTTTGTTTATAAAATCGGTTATATTTAAACTATTATCTATATTATTATTATTATTATTATTATTATTTTTTGTTTTTTCATTTATAATTGAACATTTATTATACCTAAGAATATTTTGTTGATTATTATATTCTCCTTTTTTAATATATTCAAAGTATCTCTTCATGTATATATTTGGATTTCTATAACATCCCCATAAGTTAATTAAATTATTACAAATATATTTCTCACATATATGTGTATGATAAATTTTAAAAAAATATTCACTCACATCTAATAGTAAACAATGAATAAATATTCTTGACAATTCTATAATATACAAAGAATGCAAATGATAAAATATTCTTTGTCCTTCAAAATGTTTAGTTCTTGTACTTTTCTTTTTATAATTTAATAAATTCATATCTAATGAAATATCATATATATATTCCCCTTTATTAGCATCTACATATGTTTGTTTTCTTCTTTTATTTATATATGTATTTGAACAGATATTTTTATCTAAACATTTAAACTTTTCTTTATCACACATATATATCTCTTCAATATCTATATTCTGATCATTCTTCATATTAAAATTGTGCTTATATAAAGGAATAAAAGAATGAAAAAATGAGTTTCCATCCATTTTTAACATATTAATGTCTTCTATTTCATCCAATGGATGATCCATAATATTCATATGAACATTATTTTCTAAATAATATTGTTGAATTAATATATTATTTTCTATTTTTTGACTTTTATCTTCCTCCGATAAATTATTCTTATGAAAAGAAAAATTATACATATTATTATACATATTTATGAGTGATATGTTGCCTTTCATAGCATTATTATTTACATGTGGATATATATTAAAAAAACGGTCTATGATATTTTTATAAAAACGACATTCATTTAATATGCTATAAACATGAAATAATATATGTGAAATATTGTAATTTATATCTCTTAAATTCCCATAATTTAATATACTCATTCCCCATGCATATATGATAAGATATTCATATGACTGTTCATATTTTTTGTTTCTTAGTACCTTTATAAACTTTTTGGTAAATTTTAAGAAATTTTTTAAAATTATTAAAAAATGATTTGTTTCAATAAAAAAATGATTTCTTCTTAATACATGTAAACAAGTTTTTAATGAAATAAGGGGAAATTTTTTTTCTAATGTTAATTTTATAAGAGCGGATAAACATTTTTGTGGTTCATTAGATAAACTAATAATATTATATAAATAATTAATCCATATTTTGGATATGTTTAATAATTTATGTCTTTTTATATTGTTTACATTCAATTTTTTCATCATAAGGATATTATTATTCTTTTTTTTTCTCTTATCTTTTGTATTTAAAATAGATTCCTCATCATCTGTATAATAATTTAAAACATTCCTTATC
This sequence comes from Plasmodium blacklocki (nom. inval.), assembly GCA_900097035.1. Taxonomy (NCBI): domain Eukaryota; phylum Apicomplexa; class Aconoidasida; order Haemosporida; family Plasmodiidae; genus Plasmodium; species Plasmodium blacklocki (nom. inval.). The sequence continues at coordinate 143,198 of LT969558.1, forward strand.
AATAATAGGCTTTTTAATATTTGTTCTTTTTTTTGTTCATCTTGTGTTACTTTTTTCTTTTTAACACTTGAAGATGTGTCTTCTTCCATCTTTTTACGATTTCCCCATATAAGTGTTTTAAATTTTTTGTATATACCTAACCATTTTCTTTTTTTTCTTTTTTTTCTTTCTTTTACGAAACTTATAATATATATAATTTTCTTTGAAAAATTATACTTCTTCAGAATATGAGTAATAAAAAAGAATAGAATAAAAACAAAATATATTGTTATGTTACACAATATAGATATAACTATAATGATGTTTATAAATTTTTTTATATGAACATAACTTAAAAAGGTATAATAAAATAATAAAATCGTAGTATATATTAAACATGAAAAAGAATATAAACATGTATCTATTTTTTCTACATTTTCAAATAGAATCAAGAAAAAATTATACCACATGTTATATCTTTTATTTGTCGTTTCTTTTTTCTTTATATTATATTCCTTTATATTGTTTTTTTTCACACTATGGCAAAAAAAAAAAAATTTATTATTTCTTATACAGCAAGCACTATTTAACTTCATATGACACATTTTATTTTCTTCATAATTATTAAAACAATCTCTCATATTAGACACATTTTTTTTTTTTTTTTTTTCTTCTTCAATTCTATGTATATCAAAAATATGATGAGGATCTTTCCTTTCATATACACATATATGGATGATTAAAACATAAATAAAAAAAGAAATAATAATTATCATAAACTGAAATATATGTATATTGTTATTATATAAACCATTTTTATAATTATGATATAAAGATGGATTATTAGTAATCCAGAACTTCTTATGAAGAAATATTATAAACATAATTAAAAAGAGAGTGTCCTTTTTATTTATAATTTTTGCTTTTTGTTGCAAAGGAATATATTCATCTATAACGTCTTTATAATTTTTCACATATTTTTTAAGTATCTGAAAAAAAAACAAGTAAAAAAATTTCATAAATGTATTATATATAATAATTATTATTATTTTGTAATAAGTGCTTTTCATCTCTTCACAATTTATTGAATCGTCAATTATAATAAAACTTTCTTCTCTATGTTCATCATAATTGCATAAACAAAATAACACACATAATCTAATTATTTCTATATATATCAAATCGTGATATAATAAAAAAAAAAACAAAAACGACCTCACATTTTTTTTATTAATGAACGCGTTACACCTCTTTATATTATCATCCGAATATATATTATGATGAAATTTTTTATTTTGATATATTTCATTCATAAATAAATTATTAGAATCACAAAAGTTTATTTTCATACTATCATTCATATCTATTATATTTATTTCATTTCTCTTATTACAATCTCTTTTCTTTTTATATTCTTCACTAATATTATGATAATTCCCATTTGAACTATCAACTTTATTGATCCTATTTTTTTTGGTTCTTTGGTTACAATTTTTATCAAAAGGGTATATAGTAACATCTTCATGTCTTTTTACATTCTCTGTAATAATATATATATATATATATATGTATGATATACACTCAAAGGAAACATCAGAATTATATATAGACACATAGTTATTTATATTATTTCATGGATATATATATATATATATATATATATATATATATATATATATTTATTTATTTATTTATTTATTTATTAATGTGTCATATTTTTTATTATTTTCAATTTCAAATAAATTACTATTAAATAAGGTAATGATAAAGGTACACAAAAGTGAACAAATTAATATTAACAAAGGAACGTATAATAGAAAGGTG
>LT969558.1:147500-242500 GCA_900097035.1 Plasmodium blacklocki (nom. inval.)
ATATATATATGGATAACACTTCATAGTTATTATTTAAGTTTTCATTTTTATTTGTCTGGATAATATAGGGGGTAATTAGAGGGCAAGTTATCAAAATATTCAGGGGGCAATTGATAAGAAATTTTGGCACCTTCATAAGATCTCGAAAAACCCACAATAGGCATATATTTATAACAAACTTGTAAATGAATTAAATTATTTCTTAGTCCGTTATAATAATCTTTAAGTGAATATTTTGTAATAAAATTTCTATAATTCCTTTTGGCTTCGTTTTTATTTTTAACAATATAATCTTGAATTATAACTTCATTCTTTATTTTTTTAGGTGTTTCATATGTAACTAAAACATATACAAAAAGTTGTTTTAAATTCCAATTAAATGCTTTTCTCATATCATAAGAAACATCTAAAGATAATACTGCTTCATCAGCATTTATGTATCTATTATATACAAATCTTTTAATACTTTTCACCTGAATATTGGTTTTTATTTCTTTCTGATCAAATAAATAAAAAGATGTTCCATAATTGAAAGCACACAATATTAAAAAACACAGGGCCATAGAATAAAACAACACATTTAATCGGTTTAAGAAGCTATCCATTTTTTCTTCGTTATATATATAAAATTATTATGTACATATATCTATTTATATAAAATATATGTGTTGTATCCACACATAAAAAAAATATATGTAAAGAAAAAAATATGATAATATATATATATATATATATATTATAAATAATAAAACAATACTTTTATTTTTTATTCTTTATATTTAGTACAAAATCACAAAAAAAAAAAAAAATAAAAGAATTACATATATTTTTCATTAAGAGAGTTCATGTAAAATATATTTCTTCTTCCTTATACTCAATCTAAACATATCCTAATTTATTATTTTTTTTCTTAACGTATTTTATATATTTTGTAAATATAAACAAAATGTATATAATAATATAATATTTAATAATATATATCACATATATTTGGTTATAATTTTTTTTTTTAACTCCCCTAATATAATATATATATATATATTATGTGTATATATAAAAATATATCATTTATGTAAATATTTTACCGCTTTCAATAAAAAAAAAAAAAAAACTATTACATACAGGGTATAACTTTTTTCCTTTTTTTCTTTTACATATTATAAATTCTCTATATATATATATATTATATATATATATATATATATATGTAAATAATAATTTAAAGAAAATTTCCCGTTTTTTTTTTCTTTATTTTAATCTTGTGCAAAATATATATATATATATATATATATATATATATAATATTTATATAAATTTATCATATATATAAAATATTATATATATTGATCTCAACACTTTTTAATATTTCATTTATATAACAAATTAAAATTATAAACATATATATATATATATATACATACATACATATTTGATGGCAGGGGAATGATTAATTTTTTTTTTTACAATCATATAAATATATATATATATATATATTTATTTTTTTAAAATCCTCGTATTTTTAAACTAGTCTTCCATTTTTAAAATATTTATTTTTTATATAATTAGAATATATATATATATATGTATATTTTGAGGATAAATAATATATATTAAAAGAAATATAAAAGTACTAAATAAATTTGATGAAATAGTTTAATATATACAAATTTTATATCATATAACATTGATTTTCTTTTTCTTTTTTTTTTCCTTATATAATTTAATAAATCTGTAATTCTTATTGATATATATATATATATATATATATATATATTATATAAACACTCTTTTTAATTATTAAAAAAAAAAAAAAAAAATGGGTGACATAAAACAAAACAAATATGACTTAGGTTTAGATATGACAGTAGATGATCAAAAAAAAATTGGGAAGTTTACAAATCTACATTATAAAGAACCATTATATGAACATAAAATAAAAATGATGAAAGAAAATATTATGAATATTGATTCTTCTATTGACGAAGTTTCATTAGCTTTTGATTCAAATGATGTCATGTTAAATATAGGTACACAAAGTATAAACATATATAATACACATATATACATAAATACATATTATTGATATACTTCTTCTTTTACACTTTAGGTGACTGCTTTTTTAAATTCGACTTGGATTATATAGAAGAAAATTTGGAGGATAGAAAATCTGAAGAGCTCACAAATTTAAATGAAATGGAATTAGAATATAAAACAAAACTAAATGAAAAGCAACAATTAAAAACAGAACTGTATGCTAAGTTTGGAAATAGGATAGATCTTAATTGAATAATAAAAAAAAAATATATATATATTATATATAAATAAATAAACAAATAAATAGATAAATATTTATATATATATATATTTATATGTATGTATTTATTATTTCATTTAATCATTATAACTTTTTTATTTTTTATTTTTTATTTTTAATTTTTTTTTTTTTTTTTTTCGAATTCATATAAATTACTATATAATTTTGTAAAAAAATAATATTCGTGCATATATATTTTTTTTTAATAACATAAAATTATAGTATTAATACAAATTTAAAGTTTACAATTATTATATATGAACATATTTATTTTTATTTTATTTTATTTTTTTCTTGTTTAAAATTTAATACCTAATATGTGCTTTTAAAAAAAAGTACAAAAAAGGACGAATTATTCCATGGCATTTAATGTTCATGTATGTCTAATTAAATGTGAATGATTTTTTTTGTTCATATATATATATATATATATATATAAAATCATATTATAATAATATAATATATATATTTGATTTATACCTTTTCAATTTTATTTTATATAATATTTTTTTTTTTCACCGTCGTAAGGATTTAATTTAATTCCCAAAATATATATATATATATATATATATATATAGAAAATAAAGGAAAATATTATTATTTAAATATATTTTTTTATTGATATTAAAAAAAATAAATAAAATATTAATATTAGATTATAACAGAAAATTTAATTTCACCTATATTTTTTTTTAATATTATAAAATACTTTTTCAAATATAATATATATTATATCTTAAAAATATATATTATTCAAATGTTTATAATATATAAATATTTGTGGAAACATTAGGGCGAGTTTTTATTTCTTATGTAATATTAAAGAAGCCGTATATTAAATATATATTATACATATATATATATATATAATATAATATTTATATATTGATGTCCCTTTATATATATACATATTTTTTTTACATAAAAATTATATATATTATATATGGATATATAATAAATATAATATACAAATTACATTTTTTTTTTTTTTTTTTCTTTTTTTTTTTTTTTTTTTTTTTTTTTCTTTTCCTTTTCCTTTTACATTTTTCCTTTCAATTTACTTCTTTTTATTTATTTATTTATTTATTATTTTTTTTTTTAAATGTTTTATTTTATTTTTTTTTTATTTGCTTTAAAAGTTTTTTCTTTATTTTAGAAAAAGAAATATAATTCTTCTACTATTATATATTATAATATAAATTTAAATAAAAAAAAATTAAAGTATTATAAAATAATATTATATTATATATATATATATATATATATATATATATATTTATTTATTTATTTATTTATATAACACCTTTAAACATATGATATAAAATAATAAATAAAAAAAAAAAGAACTAATATGAACTTTTACATATAAAATAAATTATCACATATATTATATATATATATATATATATAATATACATAATTATTATATATTATAATGAATTTTCCAAATTTTGTTTTTATATAATATATATATATATATATATATATTTTACAACTACTTTTAATGATTTCTTATTTTGCAATTATTTTTACATACATTATAATTATATATATGGATTTATATATACATAATATTAGAAGAGTTAATACATGAGAAATGCAAAATAAGAAAAAAGAACTGTACCAATAAAATAAAAAATAAAAATAATTTCTACACATTTATAAAATTATATATATATATATATATATAAAGATTTGTTTATGTTAATATAATTTTCTACACATAAAATAATATACATATAATATGATTTAGATATTCATTTATTATAAAATTCTTTTTTTCATATAATGATAAAAGACAAAAAGTTCATTATAGAAAATATTAATAATAAAGTTATAAGTAGAGATAATATGACAAAAAAAGGAAAAAAAATATGTGAACTAAAGGAGTTTCATAATATAAATGATCTTAATAATAGTGTCTTAATATCAAACAATAAATATATATTAAATGATTTAAAAAAAAATGATAATATTATACAAAATAATAAAAATATCTCTTCAAGTAATTCAACCGTAAATTTTGTAAAGGATATAGGACAACATGATTTTATAAACATTAATCAAGATTATACAAACAGTAATAATAATAATAATAATAATAATAATAATAATAATATTAATAATAATAATAATAATAATAATAATAATAATAATAATATTAATAATAATAATAATAATATTAATAATGAACAATATACAAATAATTATAATTATACTAAAAATATAATAAAAAATAATATGTTAGCTAGTCAAGAAATTAATACAAAACACCCACGTTGTAATATAAAACATATTAACGATTTTGAATTAAATGATAAAATAAAATATTCTACAACTATTATAGAAAATAATAATCATAACAATATTATAAATATAAACAATATAAACAATTTAAACAAAAAAGAAAATAATCTTATAAGTGAAAACTTTGAAGATAATATAAATAGTCCTTCTAGATTTAAAAAAAATGGTACATATATAAAAAATTGTCATGAGGAAAATTATAATACAACATTAAATGATAATAGTAATAACATTTCAAAACATGATATAAAAGAAAAAAAAAAAAATAATAATATTAATAATAATAATATAAATTCAACAGTTAATTATCATAATACAAATAAAGTTGAAAATATAACGAGTAATCATTGTAATATAAATGAAGATACTACTTTAAAAAAAGATATGAAGGAATATTTAAAAAAAAAAAATATACATATGTCCAATTCCAATATGATTATTAATGAATTATATAATAATTTAATATATGATGAATATTCAAAAAATTTATTATCAAAAAAAGGAATGAAGAAAAAAGATCATATCGAATATTTTGAAGAACAAAATATACATATGCAATCAATCCAAGAATCAACAAACATATCTATTGATATTCCTCCATGTTGCCCAATAGTATATGACAATGTAGGTGATACAACAGATGAACCATATGATAATTCACAAAAGGATACATACAAATGGTACATACAGAAAGCAAACAACAATAAATTATTATATCACATAAATAAAAATTTAATATTTTTAAAAAAAATACAACAATACTTTTATCAAAAGTATATTCATATAAAATTTTCAAATGATACTAATGATTATTGTTATATTATACATCTAGAATGGTTTAATAAATTAAAGAAATTCATTAACAATGAATCTAATGATTTCCCAGGTTTTATTTCTAATTGGGAATTATACGAATACAAACATGATGATATTTTGATAAATTATAACATATCAGAAAGTAATTATATTTTTGCTCATGACAAATATATGAATGATATTATATATTTAAAAAAACAATGTTTAAAAAAAAATTTAAAAGAAGGAAAAGATTATATATGTACAAATAAATACATATGGAGATTTCTACAATTTTTATATAATGGAGGGCCATGCATAAAAAGAACATCTAATAATATATATAATACATCTATACCCATATCTTATAATGATGTAATGAATAATAATATTATGTATTTATTGGAATCAAGATATATAAAAAATTTATTTTCTTTATTTAATTATATAGACCAAACATATATATATAATGAACCCAAAGTATATGAACATGCATTATATAAAAATGAATGTAATAATGATAATTATAATAAAAATAATGATTATAATAATAATGATAAATATTCACATGATTATATTTTAGAACCAAAAAATGAAAAAAATCTATGTGCTCATAATTATCATGAACTTTTACAATTTTATAATTTAAAAGAAAAAGAAAAAAATATCATACTTTATATTGAATATGATGATAAACATATTAATAAAGAAATTGCAGATAAAATAAAAAGAATAAAAAATAAAAATACTAATAATATACAGAATCATCTTTTTCCAAACGATGAAAATTTTTCTAGTGATACTAGTGATATGTGTAATATAATTAATGCTAAACATAATGATAACTTGAATGCACAAAAATTATTCTTCTTGGAGAATGATAGAATATGTGCGAATTCTCATATCAGTTCAAATATGAATCAAACTGAGTATATATCATTGGATAATTTTGATGGTGATGGTGTTTTACATAATTCGCATAACTTGTCAAGGGATCTTCTTAACAGTTATGAATTGGATATTAATACTAATAATAATGAAAATATGGATAATAATGAAAATATTGATAATAATGAAAATATTGATAACAATGAAAACATGGATAATAATGAAAATGTTGATAATAGTAAAATGTTCATAAATTGTAATAAATCTCAACGATCCAATATAAAAAAGAGTAACAGCACGAATAGTACGAGAAGAAATTATAATCGAAACAACAACAATAATAATAACAAGAACAATAATAATAATAATAACAACAATAATAATAATAATAATAATAATAACAATAATAATAATAACAATAATAGTAATAACAATAATAACAATAATAACAATAATAACAATAACAATAATAATAATAACAATAATAATAATAACAATAATAATAATAACAATAACAATAATAATAACAACAATAATAATAATAGCAACAATAATAATAAAGATGATAACACAAGCGATAATAATAATATATATAAAGAGAAAGACAAGAAGAATAAAACAACAAATAATAAAAAGGATGAGATTGAGAAATGTGATGAAAACAAACGTAAGGGTAATTTGAATGGAAGTGTAGAAATGTATGATCTTAAAAGAGAGTTTGAAGAAAATAATCATATTATATATAATGATTCATATAATAATAGAAATATAAATAATGTTATTGATGATAATAAAAAAAATAAAGAAGATATAAATAAAATTAATGATAGAAATATATATCTTAGTCCAAATATAAGTGCCAACGAAATGAATATAAATAATTTTAATAAATCATATAATTTAAGTAGTAGTAAAAAAAATTCAATCCCGTGTAATTCTTCCAACGGTAACGATATATATAAATCTTGTGAAGAATATAATAATGATAATGAAAAAATCTCAAGTAATGGTTATCTAACAACTACTGAAAGCCAGTCCAAAGGCACTACTGATGGCAATACAGAGAAGGGTTCTATTTATGAATACGAAAATGATAAGAATAATAATAATAAGAAGAAGAATAATAATAAGAATAATAATAAGAATAATAAAAAGAATAATAAGAATATTAATAATAAGAATGAAAATAATAAAAATAAGAATGAAAAGAAAGTATATTATGATAGTATTGAAAATTTAGATGATGTAATAAAAAAAAAGAAACATATAAAAAACGCAAATAAACACACACAAAATAATACACATAGTAATAGAGTATGTTCATCGAATTGTGGTGAAGAAGATGTTACAGAAAAAATAAATAATATTTTAGATAACACACATTTGAATAATATACAAAATAAAAATCATAATGTTAAAAATAATAATAGTACTATTCAAAACGGAAATAATACAAAAAGAAATGAACAAAATGCTAAGAGTATAAATAATATAAATAAAGAAGACCAAATCATCAATTTGGAAAATCATAAAAAAGATCAAAAGAAAAAAAACCATATAATGAAAACAAAGTTAGATGATATTAATGTAAAACAAAGTGATTTGAAATCAAATAATCAAGAAAATAAGAATGATGTAGAAGATAACATGAAAATGGATGAAACAAATAATAATATTATGGATCCACAACAAAGATGTAACCTGATTTCTGTCTTTAATAAACAAAAGAACCATAAAAATAATATATCTAATAATAATAATAAGAAAGATGATGAGGATGCTGATCAGAGTGTTTATTCTAGTAACATCACAAATACAAACAGTAGCAGCTTGCGTAATAGTTGTAGTAGTAGTAGCAGTGGGGAAAATAATAGTTTATATAACGAGAATGATATATCTAAATATAACATTTTTAATAATAATAATGATAATGATAATTTAAAAAACTTGTTAGTATCAAATAATAACAGTAATAATAATAATAATAATTTTAAAAGAGATAATGAATCATCCTTAAATTATCATAGTTCCATTATGACAAAAGAACAACCTGCTGGTATTATTAATTACTCTACCACATGTTATATCAATGTAGTTATGCAATGTTTATCAGTTTTTTTCAAACTAATATATACCTTACATAATTATGTAACTGTAAAATATAAAAATGTTAATATGTCAAGTGATGAAAATGAAAATATGAATTCATCTTTTATAAATAAAAATTTCTTTACCAATAGTATACCTTTCAATATTTTTGGAAGTAATAACAGCAATAATAAAAAAAAGGATGAATGTCTATTATTAACATTTTCTTTTAAATTATTTCAATTAAGTAAAATGCATAATAAAGGAAAAGTATTATGTGTTAATAAATTATTAAATCTTTTAAATGATAAATATTCTTACTTATTTGAATATAACGAACAACAAGATTGTCATGAATTTCTTCTTCTTGTATTTGACTTTATACACAATATGGTGAAAGTAATTGACGAGTCAGTAGATAAAAATAATCAAATAGATTATTATTTAAAAAAAGAACAATCTATTATATCAGATTTATTTTTAGGATTAATAGAAGAAAAAATTACATGTTCACAATGTGAATATGTTAATTATATATATCAACCAGTTTATAACCTAAGTGTAAATGTTTTTAAAAAAAATCCAGAAAATAACATAAATGATAATTTAATAGAATATTTTAAAAAAGAAGAAGTCAATTCAACTTGTGAAAAATGTAAATGTAAGAAAATGTTTAAATATTCATGTGTATACAAACAACCAAATATTCTTATTATACATTTAATTAGATTACAAGAAGATGGATCAAAAATTGACAAGCCAATAAAATTCGATATGGCTGATTTTACTATTGAAAATGTTCTCAAAAAAAAAGATAATCAATTCATTGAACCCATCAAAAAATATAATCTCTGTGGTGTAATAGTACACAGAGGATTGAATTCGAATTGTGGTCATTACATTTGTTATACCAAAAGGAAACATTCGAATGGTTTCAATGTGGTAAGAAAAAAATAAATAACAATATAAAAATGAATATATACATATATAATATTTTTTTCGTACATAGTGGTATTATATATATATATATATATATATATATTATTTTATGTTTTCTTTTTTTATTCATTATAGTGGTACAAATTTGATGATAGCACGGTAAACTCAGTTGATGTTGAAGAAGTTGAGTCGGCCAAAGCTTATTGCCTTTTTTATCAGAGTCAATAATTCAAAAATTATTTTTTTTTTTCAGATATATGTTATAAACACATACATACATACATAAATATATATATATATATATATATATATATATACATATATTTATATATATATTTATTTATATATTTAATTTTATTTTAAAAAATAACTTAAATTTTGGGTAGTTTCTTATTTCTTTATGATGTATATTTTAAACTTTTACCCTCTTCAAAATAATTTCCGTTATTTTATTTTTTTTTTTATAAAAAATTCATTTTATAGAAAAATCAAGGAAAAAATATAAGTAAAAAATATATTCTTTTTAAAATATACATATATATATATATATATATATATATGTATGATTGAATAGTTTTCTAAAAACAATTGGTTTAATAATTATATTGACTTTAAAAAAAAAAAAAAAAAAAAATTGATATGCATTCGAGCATGAAAATATATATATATATACATATATATATACAACATACATAATATATATACATATATTTAATATAATAATATTAACTTGAAAAAAAATAGTGTGTAATTTCATATACTTATATAAAATACTAAAACACGAAGAAAAAAAAAAATTATAACATTCAAAAAAAAAAAAAAGAAAGAAAAAAATATAAATATATATATATATATATATATATGTATATTTTCTAGATAAAACAAGATGTTTAATAAAAAAAAATAAAAAAATAAGAATTTCTTTATATATATATATATATATATATAATATTTGTATAACTTTATTTTTTTAATAAATTAACTTTTCATTTACATTTTCCTTAAAGCTTTCATTAATATTATCCATATTTATATCATCCTCATCCAAATCGTGATCACTGGTACTAACTCCTTTTCCTTTTTTAACCTTTACATTTTGTTTTATTAACTCCTTAAAAACTTTTGAAAATTTAAAATGAGGCATGTGACTACTTTCTATTTCAATATCTTCTTTAGTTCTCAAATTTTTTATACATCTTTTCTTTCTAAAAATATTATAAAACATTCCAAATTTGTGTATATATATCTTTTCATTATTCTCTAAGTGTTTATATATATTATCAAATATCCCATTCATTATCTTTTCAACTGTCTTTTTATTTTCTTTTGTTTCCATTGAAACTTCTTCTATTATTTGCTTCTTTGTAATCGCCTGAACAGTTAATGTAGTAAAAAATAAAATAAATAAATAAATAAATAATGATTGATTAAGACAAATATACATACATACATACATATATACATAAATATATACATAAATATATACCTAAATATATACATAAATATATACATAAATATATACATAAATATATACATAAATATATACATAAATATATACGAACATATAAACATATATATATATATATATATATATATATATAAACATCATAAGAAGTAAAAATAAAATATACGTAATCTTTAAATGAATTTATTTTATTTCTTTTTTCTTTTTTTATGTTAACCTGTGACATGGGTATTTTTGAAGAACTTTGATATAAGGCATTTTTATTGTAAGGATTGTTAACGCTAAGTTTGTTATTGATTATATTATTCTTATGAACATTGATAAAAGCTCGACGTGAATAAACAACTTGAAATATAAAAAGGACACAATATAATATTATATACATTTTATAAAATAGAGATTATTCCAAAAAAAAAAAAAAAAAAAAAAAAGAAAAGTTAATATATATTTTGTATATAAAATATATGATCAATAAATATTTATTCTTATAAAAAAGAAAAAAAAAAAAAAAAAAGAAATTATAAATGTATTATATATTAGTATTCATTTTAATCTCAAATAGGTAATTTGTGGTAATTACATAAAAAAAAAAGGAAAATGAAAAAAGAAAAATTACAAGAAAATATATGAATCTTATATCAGTATGAATGATAATTACTTAAATAAACTGTTATAAAAGTAATTTTATTAAAAACAAAAACAAAAAAAAAAAAATTTTTCTCTTCAATTATTTTAGAATAAAGTGTATTTATTTGAATATGTAAAATACCAAAAAATAAAATAAAATAATATAAAAAATAAATAAATAATATTAAGTATATAATGTTATTAATATTATATTATATATATAATATTTTTTTTATTATTTTTAATCTGGAAACGTGAAATTAATATTTATTTTAATCCGTAAAATTCGTGTAAGTGTACGAGTTCAACTAAAAGTGTAATATAAAATATAGTAAAAGAAATTACATATAAAAAGGTATATATATTTTCTCATATATGTGAAATATAATATTATACTTATTACTCATTTAAAAAGGCTTTTATTCATTTATATATGTATTTTTATTAAATACAATTTTTTCCCTTTTTTTTTTTATTTTAATAATCCTTACATATGTATATATATATATATATATAATATTTTTTATATTAGTATTAAAAAATATATATATTTTGGATTATTATTTGGAAGGTGTATTAGATAATTATTATTAATTTATATTATTTATATAATATATATTTATTTTATCATATTATTTTCTCTTTTTCATTTAATTTTTTTTTGTATTATTTTTCTTAAAATTACATAACAATTTTTTAAACATGGAGTTAAGCGCATATACTATAAATATATGATGTGTGTCAAATGAAAATGTTTATAAAGACATAATTTGTATCATAATTCTTAATTAAATATAATAAATTATTTTTTAAAACATATTATATTCAAACAAAATGATTATTTAACAAAATAAATTTTATGACCCTAAAGGAATAAAAAATTTTCATTTATTAATATTATATTATATAATATTATTTAAATGAGTTACAATATGTAACATTCAAAAATAAAATTTCAATTATATATATATATATATATATATATATATATATATATATACATATTTACATGTTCCATAAGACATACAAAATAAACTGTCATTATATTAGACTTTAAATAAATTTTCTTTTTTTAACTCATAAGTGTGTATTTTTTACAAAAATTAATAAATTTTTCGTCATTTTAAATATACGTGTCTCACTAACTTGGTAATTAATTTTTATATATAGTTATTTTTTTATTCTTATTTTATGATTATTCAATATTTCAGCAACATTAATGATATAACAAAAATTCATTGTGTATTCAACATGAAAAATATTATATATATATGTATGATAAAATAAGCGCTAAAGTTATTTTAAAATAAGCACCATTGTAATTTATAAAAAAAATGAGAATGGAAATTTTGACTTTCTATAGTTTCCTTAAATAAATAAATATATATATATATATATATATAATATTTATTAAAACATTGATTATATAATATTTGGATATACATATATAATAAATATTGATATAAAATTTTTTTCATTTCCACATTATTAAGTGTATTACTTGTCGCATATCATATTTATATATATACATATATATCATATTAATAACTTATGTATAATAGTATTAATATATGTTTTTCAATATGAATTTTTATTACAATAAAAGAAATAAATAAATATATTATTCCTATTTGATTCACATACTTATAAATTCCTTCATTTTATTAAATAAAATTAATGATATGAGATAGTGCTACTTTTTAATAATGTTTTTCATGTTTAATAAAAATAAGTGTATAATTTTGTCTATATAAATATATATGTATACATATGTTTTTTCCTTTTTTTTTTTTTTTGTTTTTAATGATATATATTATATTACTTATATTTTCAATGTTTCATAGAAATAATAAAAAAAAAACATATATATATATACATATTTATAAAGATTAATTTTTATTACATTTTATAATGTAGATTATGTTTTTATTACTACGTACAAATATTAATAATATACTTAAAATATTCACAATGAATATATATAAATATTATATACATATATTTTTTATAATTTTCTTTATTAACAATATAAATAAAATTTGATTACTGTTTTTTTTTGGCAATATCTTTTTTATTGTACAAGAAAAGAAAAGGAAAAAATAAAAAAATGGTACATTATTTATATATAATATGTAATATAATATAATTTGATTAAAAAAAAAAAAAAATTAATAATATATATATATATATATTATATTATAATATTATATATATACTTTTATATTATATATATTATTTATATATTATATATATATATATATATATATATATATATATATATATATATTCATTTTATGTGTATATATATTTTTTCTTTATTTCTTTCTTTCTTTATTTATTTATTTATTCATCTTTTTTTTTTTCTTTTTTCTTTTTTCTTTTTTTTTTTTTCATTATTTTTTGAAATATATTATTGAAAATTTTATTTGATAATAATATATTATATAAAGTAATATATTATTATATTTATTTATGTATATATATAAACCATAAAAAAATTATCCTTATATATATATATATATATATATATATATGTATATTTTTCGTTTTGATTATATTGAAAAATTTTAAAGATATATAATATATAAAACAGACTTCTTAATGAATTATACAAAATGAGTGAGAACGAGTAAGTATATAATAAGATATATATTCTTTTTGAAAATAACATAGAGCTATGAAATTAGATTGTTTTATAGCCATAATAAAATGTTGAAAAAAAAATAATAAATAAATTAAAATAAATATATACATAAATATATATTTTTTTGTTATATATAATATATTATATATATATTTATGTATTCTGTTTTTATTTCATGGTTTATGTTTTTTGATTAAACTATTTATATATCACCTTACGTTTAAATAATACATATATATATATATATGTGTGTATACATATGGCTAGATATAAGATATATATATATTTATGTTGTTTGAAGCAATATTAGGCATCCATATCTTTCCTAACATTGTAAACTTTTTTTAATTTCTTTTAATTCTTTTTATTTTTTCTTAATTTTTTTTTTATTCAGCTTATTATTTCGTATTAGTCAGATTACTACATACGTTAGCAAATGGATAATAAAAGCCAAGGTGGTAAATAAAACTAAACTTTCTACTTTCAAAAACAATAACAGTTTCTTCAGTATTGACGTTACAGATGTACATGGAGATTCAATATCGTGTAAGTTCTGGGGTAGTTCAGCGGATAAGTGGTTTAATGTTATTGAATTAAAGAAGGTGTATATATTTTCTAAAGGTCGAGTATCTATAGCAAATCCTAAATATAATACAGTAAAACATAAATACGAATTAACATTTAATGAAGATAGTGAAATACATGAAGTGAAAGATGATGGAGAAATAAAAATTCAAAAAAAAATATCTCTAGTGAATTTAAGAGATATAAAAATAGCTACAAAAGAAACACCATTCACAGCTGATTTAATAGGTATAGTTAAACATATAGGAACAGTAAGTAATTTAAAAACAAAACAGGGAAATGATATAGCTAAACAAAATATTATTATAGTTGACGATACAAAACATTCATTTGAAATATCATTTTGGGATTCTAATGTTAATTTAATAAAAGAAGAAATTGTAGAAAATGAAATATATATATTTACTAATATTAATATAAGAAATTGGAATGATATGAAAAATGGTACTTTTGGTGTCACTAGTTCTATAGAAAAAATGGAAAATTTAAATGATGAATTAAAAGCTAAATGTGCCAAAATATCGCAGTGGTATAATAATAGTGGTAAATATGAACAATTTACTAATATGAGAAATATTTTATCTAATGATGTTACACAAATTCCAGATAAACATTATGCTATAAGTGATATTAGTGATGTGCTATCTAAAATATCAGGTACATATACACTTATAGGGAGAATTAAAAGAATATATTGGAAAAGTAAAGAAAACGAACACAGATTTTATTATCCTGCTTGCATGAAATGTAAAAAGAAACTATTATCAAGTGGACATGATAATAATATGGATAATGAATTTCAAAATCCAGAAGAAGATAATATTGTTTATTCTTGTATGAATTGTGATGAAAATAATGTTAAACCATTTTATAATTATACTTTTAATTTCTTATTTATGGATTTTTCAGGATCTATTATATTAAGAGCTTTTTCAGATGAAGGATATAATTTATTAGGAAAAAAAGCAGAAGAATTAAAAAATCTAGATGAAGATACACTAGATTATTTATTTAATTATGATTTCTTATATAAAGAATATAAAATTGTTGTTAGAGTTAATCAAAAAGCTTATAATGGCATAGAAAGAGTTAATTTTACAGCTATGAAAATATTCCCACTTAAACCTACAGATATCACTTCTTTATTAACAGAAATACAATTACTTATAGCAAATAACAATGAAAATTCACATAGAGCTAAGAGGTCATTGAACGATGATACTACTGACTCTAAAAAACAAAAACTATAAAAATTTTAATTTTATCATATACGATTATATATATATATATATATATATATATATATACATATTTACATATATTTTTATTTATATATGTTATGTATATATTATAAATGTACCATATTGTGGAACAAATTAAAAAAAAATATATATTCTTTTCTTTTATCATCATCCTACTTAATATTGTAATAGTAAATTGTAAATTTTGAATATTAAAAAACATATATATTTTTATAATGATTTTTTATTATTTTTTTTTTTTTTCTTCTATTTTACAATATATATATATATATATATATATATATATATATATATATATAGATTATCCTAATATATAATAACCTGTTTATTCTTTTCTTTTTTCTCTCTTCTTTTTTTTTAATTTTATATATGTGTGAATAAATATATATATGTTAAATAATAGCTATTGGTCTTTTCTTTTAAAATATTTTTTTTATTTGAATTTTTTTTTTTTTTTTAGAAAATTATAAATTGAAAAAAAAAAAAAAAAAAAAAGAAAAACAAAAATAATTTTTTATGCTTTATTTAATATGAACATAATTTTATTTTAAAAATTATATATATATATATACATACATATATATATATATATATATATTTTGGAGAAATAAAAAGACCACAAATAAATATGAATATGTCCATATGCTGTATCTAGGTTGTTGAACCAAATTAATTAATAATATATTTGAGAAGATGAAATATTATTTATTCCCTGCTTTTTATTATCAGTTATATATATTTCCTTCCTCTACATTATATTATTTACTACCATCAATTCACTTATCATATATTCTTGAGAAGCCTGAAAATTAAAAATAAAGGAAAATAAAAAACATCATTTATTTTATATATAAGTACATAAATATAAAAATATATATATATATATATATATATATATATATATGCATTATAATTTTTGTCACATATAATTCTTTCTTATAGTTCATTATTTTTTCTTACAATTTTAATGAAAGTGATGATAATATAACTATAATGGAACTACAAAACATAAGAAATGTAAAAAGGAACGGAGAAAAAACATAATTCAAAGAATAGAAAGCCCCACTAGCCAATAATATAAAGAATATATTAATAAAAAAAGAAAACAGGAAATTAAATTTTATTACTAATAATGTTTTTCTACTTATTTCAAATAATTTTATTATCACATTTATATTATTATCAACAATACAAGCATCAGCACTATCCATAACAACATTAGTTCTAGTACATAATGATAAACCTAGGTCAGCTGTTTTTAAGGCAAAACAGTCGTTTATTCCATCTCCAATCATACAAACTTTTCCTAAAATAATAAAGAAAAAAAGAAAAAAAAAAAAAAGATAATATAATATAATATAATATAAACATATATATTTATATATATTTATATATATTATCCAACTTACCGTCATTCATTGATTGAACTTTCTTCACAAATTGAACCTTCTCTAAGGGTAATGTATTAGATGATACGTTTTCCTTTTTTATACCTAATATTTTAGATATATAGAGAGCATTCATATAATTATCACCTGTACAGACATATACCTTTTTCTTCTCTCTCTTCAAGAAATTGATTAGTTCAAAAACCTCAGGTTTAATATTGTCTACCAGAGTAAAAAATCCAACGACAATTCCTTCAATACACATAAAAATTATGTTATTACTTTCATTTTTTTTACTGTTCGAATAGCTATATAAATATTGATATGTTTTATGAACATTACAATCACATGAATAAATATGTTTTTCCATATTTTTAACTGTTAATTTTTCTTCAACAATGGGCACTTTATTACAATATATATTTTTATATTTAGTATAACAAAAGAATAAAGTACCAATAGTTATTGTTAGATCATTTATTATACAACTAATACCTTGATTCTTTTCATTTTTTAAATTATTAACATCAAATACTTCATTAATAGAAAAATTATTATTTATATATGTATTAATAGAAGTAGCAAACAAATGATTACTATATTTTTCGATATTTAAACTTAAGCTTAAAAAGAGATATAGCCAATTACTACCTTTTTCCATATATGAATTTTCTTCTCCTAAAGGTGAAGATATATTTTCTAAATGATCATTTTCTTCCATTATATTATTTGATCCTGGTGTATTATCATATTTCTTATTCTCAATTTCATTACTAGTAGTTTCACTATAATATGAATCATCATTTGATGAAAAATAATTATCTGAACTATCAATAAAATGTTCCTTTAATGTATTATCTAATATTCTGTTATATTTCTTTTTTTTATTTTTGTCTGTAATATATGAAACTATGCTATTTAAAATGGACTTATTTTCATCCATACAACTGCTGGAAACATTTTGATTATTTTCATAATTTTTATCTCCATTTAAGGAACATCCATCACAATTATTTCTTGTTTCATTCTTTAGGTATTTTTTTTTTTTCTTAATTTTATCTTTGTTTCTTGATGTTTTTTTAATTTCGATTTTGAAATATTCCTTTTCCGTAGTGAAAGAGTAAAAGCTCACATTTTTATTAGAACATGAAAAATTTTCAACAAAATTTAGGGTATTATTTTTCATGATATTTTTGTTTCCTTCTAATCCTTGTTCATCTAAATTATTCATATATCCATTATAACTATTTGATGGTTGATCATTTATAGAAAAAGCAGTGCTATATAAATTATTCACATTATCTTTCATATTATTATTCTTCTTTTTTGCTTTCTTCTGATCATTTTTTAAACGAACCAAAGTAGGCATCTTTGCATTTTTGTTATCATTAAAACTTACAGATAAATTATTTCCTGATTTATTTTTTAATAATTGATCAATAAACAAATCAATATTATTTGAAATATATATTTTATTTACTACTGGTTTGCCTACTGTTAATGTACCTGTTTTATCAAATATAAAATGCTTACATTCCAAGAAAATTTCAAAAATATTAATATTCTTTATAATTATTCCAATACTACTACATATGTAAGAACTTATAGCTATCGATAAAGGACTAGCCAAACCAACAGCACATGGACATGCCACACATAATATAGATAATGAGAAATGTACAGAAAAAAAAACACATGAAAGAAAACGATTTAATTTAAAATAATTCTCTTTTTTTATATTTACTATATCAAAGAAAGTTAAAATAAACCAAATGAAAAATACAACAATACATAATATTAAGATGAAAGGTATAAAAATACTAGCTATTTTATCTGCATATAATTGTAAATTAGTTTTCTTACAATTTATTTCCTCTAACGTTTTTTTTACATATTCAATATAATTTCCTTTAGATATATCTTTAACATATATTATTACTACTCCTTCTAAACATTTTGAACCTGCATATACTTTATCTCCTTTATATTTTTTAATAGCATTTTTTTCACCACTTATCATACTTTCATCAACACAAGAAACTCCTTTATTAATTTTTATACCATCAATTAATAATGTTGCACCTTCATAAAATATTAATATGTCGTTTTTTTGAATAAATTGAACAGGGTAACTATTTATATTATAATCATTTATATTTATATCCATATCTTGTGATAAAATTTTATTTATTTCATCATCTTCATATAAAAATTGGTTTGATAGGAAAAAGGAACTAGTTGAAAAGGATAGATTATTTTTTAAAGTATCTAATTTTTTATTTTCATTATCTACAGATTTAAGAATATCATTACTATTTATTGGATTATTTGCTATTATACTATTGCTATTATTATCTTTAACAAACACCTTACTTATATTAGACATACTTTTCATTTGTATATTACTATTAAAATTTCCTTCCTCCTCTTGATAATATCTATTTTTTTTCTCCAATATGTATACATTTTTTGCAGTACTTTCATATAAATCCTCCATTTTTTTTTTGGAAAAGCTAACTAGAAAATTTTCTATTTCACACCCAAATTTCATTATACAAATCAACAATGCGGATGAATCAAAATATAAAGGAATACCATTTAAATCAATTGAAAAAATTAAACAAAATAACAAAAGTAATAAAGAATAAAAATACGAAAAAGAGGAACTAATTGAAATTAAAACATTCATATTAATCATATTATTCTTTAAATTCTTATATCCATTCAATACAAAACTAAATCCATAATATATATATACAAAAGAGCTTAATACAAAAATAAAAAATAATCTTAATGATAAACTTTGAACAATCTTTGTATCCATATCTAAATAAATACTATAATTAGCTAATTTGTGAAATAAACTATTAAAAGAAAAAAAATAATAATCATTTCCTTCATTTTTATATGATTCCTTATAATTTTCATTTTTATTCATAAAAATATTTTCATTTTCATATGTATCATTATTTTCTTCATTGGCTATTTCACTATTCTTATTTTTACTCATAACTATATTTTCTTTTTCATCTTTCGTACTGTTTTCATCTTTTTTTTTTTTTTTCTTCATCAAAAAATTATCTTCTTCTGTTTCGTCATATGAGTTATTTTCATTTTCTCCATCTTTGAAATGTTTATCATCTTGTTCATCCTTACCATCTTTAACATCTTGTCCATGCTTGTCATCTTTAACATCTTGTCCATCCTTACTATCTTTAGCATCTTGTCTATGCTTGTCATCTTTAACATCTTGTCCATGCTTAGCATCTTTAACATCTTGGCCATGCTTAGCATCTTTAACATCTTCGACATGCTTAGCATCTTTAACATCTTGGCCATGCTTAGCATCTTTAACATCTTCGACATGCTTAGCATCTTTAACATTTTGGCCACTCTTACCATCTTTAACATCTTTGACATGCTTAGCATCTTTAACATTTTGGCCACTCTTACCATCTTTAACATCTTGTCTATCCTTGCCGTCGTCTTGTTCTTTACTCAACTTCAGGTTGCATTCACCTATATTATCATTTGAATTATTTGTATCACACTTTTTATTTTGGGATTTATTTCCATCTTCTTTTTTACTTAACATTAATATACTGGCATTTTCTTCATCATTCGAATTATCATTCTCATCTTTTATTTTATTTTTCTTCAAAAATGTATCATCATTTTGTTTATTTTTTAAAAAAATATCATCTTGCTTATCTTGACCATTTGTATTTTTATCTTCTGTCTTTAGTTTTTTCTTCAGAAAGTTATCACTTTCATCATTTTCTTCCTTTGAATTTTTATCATCCTTCTTTTTTTTGTTTTTTAAAAAAATAACATTTTGCTTATCTTGGCTATTTGTATTTTTATTATCAGCATTTTCCTTTTTTTTTAAAAAATTTTCACTCTCTCCTTTTTTTTCATTTGGACTATTATTATATTCCTTTTCCTTCTTATTCAAAAAATAATTACTCTCATTATTTTCGTCATTTGCATTTTCCTTATCTTTCTTTTCATTTTTCTTTAATAAGCTAACACTTTGTTCATTTGAACTACTTTCATGTATTTCTTCTCTCTTTACTTTTTCTTTCAAGAAACTGTCATTTGTATTATCTTCATCATTTGAACTGTTATGCCCCTTTTCTTTTTTTTTTAAATAATTATAATTCTTATCGTTTTCTTCATTTGAATTTTCATTATTCGTCTTTTCTTTGTTTTTTGAAAAATTATCACTCATATCACTTTCAACATTTTCATCATTTCTTTCTTCTCCATACAATGTAAAATTATCTTTATTTTCCTCTTCAACTTTAATCTTATCTTTTTTATTATCCTTTTGTTTAAGAATATATATAGCATCTATATTATCTTTTTCTTCTTTTCCATCGGATTCATTTTTATTATTCTTGTTCTTTAGATTAGTACTAATATGTTTCCTAAAACGAGAATATCCATTTTTTGTATTATCACCTTTTTTATTATCTGCTTGTTTTTCTGACATATCATTTTTTCTGAAATCATCAATAGGGATAAGATCATAATGTTCGTCATCATAATAATCATCTTTATGGTAGTCATTATTAAAATTATCATTTTTTCCATTATTATTATTAAGATTTTTTTCTTTATTATTATTATTATCATCATCATCATATTTTTCATTCAATAAATAATTCTTTCTCATATTTTCAGCATTTGTACCTTCTATATATTTAGACACGTTATTCCCATTATCCAATGGATAGTCCTTATAACCTTCTTGATTATTAAAATGACTTTTATCAAATTGATCACTTACCATATTGATAGTATTATTATATTCTATATTTTTATTTTTTTTAGCACTTAAAATTTGTCCTTTCTTTATATCATCATTTACCGATTTTCCATTTACATCAGAATCGGTATTTTTCTTAATAAATTTAAAATTTGAATTAATAAAAAATGTTCCTTTTCCATCATGAGGACTTTTTTTATGAGCATATTTATTTAGCATCTTTTTATTTGTTACGTTTTCAAAATATATATCTAATGTCTGTTGATCAAGAACGGTACCTTTTCCATTATTGTGATAAATTGAAGGATGTTTGATATTATCCTTATGAATATTATTACTATTATTGAAAACATTTTTTGTATAAGAATAAAAACCATTCATAGATCCCATATTCATTTGATAATTATTCAAAACAATAATGATAATACTTATAAAAATACAAATAGACAATTCAATTAATTTCCAGGTATTATTTGTTTCATTATTTTGACTACTTCTAAAATATTTTTCTTTATCTTCATCATAATAAGCATCAACATTTTTTTTTTTTTTTAAAATTTCTAAAATATAACGAATACCAACAAGTTCAGGATCATATAAAAAATAAATATATTCTTTCTTTAAATCATATTCAACATTACTAATACCTTTAATATCTTTTAATAATTTATATGATTTTATTATATCATCTCTATATACATATAATGTTATTTCTGATAAATTACAACGATTCTTATCATCTTTATAAAGATCTAATAAATCATTATTAAATCCACTTTCTTTTATTTCATTCATAATTGTATTTACAAACATTTTTACATTATTATTACATTGTATAATATCAGATGATATATCTATTTTTAATTTAATTTTATTTTCTGTAGCAAAACTATTTCCTTCTAAAATTAATTTCTTATCTTTTAAGAAGTTAATAATTTTCTTTCCACAATTATCACAAGTCATATTATAAATTTTTAATTCACAAATGTAAATATTTTGTTTATCTCTATAACTTTCATAATCTCTGAAATTAAAATTCTTTTTCTTAATCTTCTCTTGATTATAATCATAATAATAATTATTATTATTATTATTATTATAAATATCATTACTATTATTATAGTTATTATTCTCGACATTCTTATACATATCATTAGATAACAGAATACTCTTATCTAAATTATTATAATCTTCATTTAAATAATCTTTCTTAAGTTCATTCTTCATTTTTTTCTTATCCTTTGCTTTTTTAATATTATTAAATAAATTTAAAACACTGAATTTACTACTTTTCCTATTTTCTTCTACCCCTTCTGATTCTTCAACCTTTTCAACTTGATTAGGATAATAATTTATATCATATAAATCTCCTTTATTATTTGTGCTATTATAATTGGAGTTTATATTTTCATTTTTTTCAGATACATTACAATTTTGATAATTCTCTTCATTATTTTGATAATTCTCTTCATTATTTTGATGATTGGCTTCATTATTTTGATGATTGGCTTCATCATTTTGATGATTGGCTTCATCATTTTGATGATTGGCTTCATCATTTTGATGATTGGCTTCATCATTTTGATAACTGTCGTCATAATTGTTATAATTCTCTTTATAATTTTGATAACTTATGTTATAATTTTGATAATTGTCTTTAGAATTTTTATCATCATTGACATTATCAAGCTGTTCATAAAGATCTTCACCATTTGGATATGAATAGTTATTCACCCTATTATTCATATCGTACATATTATCAAAATTGTTATCAGTATTATTACCATTATAATCCATTTTATCATAATTATCTCTATCATCTACACCATATAAATTGTTACTATAATTATTGTTATTATTATCATTATCAATATTATTATAATTATTTATATTTTGCATATTCCCAGTATCATCAAAAAATATATTCGTCTTGTTATCAACATTTTCTTCTATTCCTTCGTTATACATTGAAAAAGTAAAACTATTTCCGTTCTTACTACTTATATCAGTATCATCCTTTAAAATATCACCATTAATATCCAAATGTTTTATACGTTCAATTACTCTATAAGAATCCACAACCTTCGAGTTATATGAAATTGTAAGCTTATTGTTTTTAAGTTTCAGATCTTCAACACCTTCAAATTTTGCCTTCTTAATCTTGCGCTTTAAATCATCATCAACATTGTTAATAGTTAATGACAATTTAGCCATAATGACAATAAAAATATATAAATAAATAAAAAGGAAAACGAAAAAAAATAATTATAAATATATATAAATATATATATATATATATATATATATATATATATATATATATATATGTATGTATGTATTACATATGTGAGTTGTACTATAAATATATTATATTATTTTTATGTTATATATTTAGTCTAGTTAGTTGACGATTAATAAAAAGGTATGACAAATCTATTTATATTTTTATTATAGTACTATATAAAATATAAATACCGTACACAAGCAGGTAAAATATACTTTTTCTTAATATATTATTTTGATAACTAACAATGATATGTTTTCCATTTACCCTTACATTAAGAATACACTCAAAATGAGTA
Source organism: Plasmodium blacklocki (nom. inval.) (assembly GCA_900097035.1). Lineage (NCBI taxonomy): Eukaryota > Apicomplexa > Aconoidasida > Haemosporida > Plasmodiidae > Plasmodium > Plasmodium blacklocki (nom. inval.). Next base: position 172,156 of record LT969558.1, read on the forward strand.
ATATATATATATATATATTTATTTATTTAAATATTTTAATAATTACAAATAGTTTCATTATTTTTAAAAAGCATACAATATATGGATACAAGTATAAAATAAAAAAATGGCCTTAATCTATTTATATATATATATATATTATATTTATTTATAATTGTTAACAATATAGTATCTTAAAAGGATTTAAAAAAAAAATAAAAGGATACACAAAATATTTATAATATTATATATACATATATATGTATAATATATAGGATAAAAAATAAATATTAAAAAAAAAAAAAAATATAAATAAAATGGAACACAATTACGTTATATAAAAATACATTTGAAAAATAAAATTATACAAAGAAGAGAAAAAAATAAAATAAATGAAGTTTAAGCATATAATAATAAATATATTCATATTTAAATTTTCTTTTTAAGAATAAATAAATATTTAAAAGTGCATAACTTTTAAGAATATTATTAACTATATATGTTTATATAATTATATATGCTATATAAGTATTACTATTATCTTCTTTTTTTTTTTAATATATATGATAAACATATAAAAAAAATTAAGAACTTTTCTTAATATGTATTTATATTGTTTTAAGTTAAATTGAATTAGGGTTGGCAAATAGTTAAATACATACATGCGTTCAAATAATATATATATATATATATATATATATATATATATATATTTATATGTACATAATATAAAAAATCTTTTGAGCACCTTTTAATTTTCTCAAAAAAAACAAAGAAAAAAAAAAAAAAAAGAAAAAAACAAAGTATTATATATATATATATATATATATATATATATTTATAATTATATATTTATTTTATTTTTTAAGAAAAATTATATATTATAAATTTTAAATTAAGTAAAAAAAAATTGCCCTGTTTTATTAGAAATAGTTTTTAGTTTTATATATCAAATAAGTATTTATTTTTTAATTAAAAAATTCTTTTTTAATTATATAAATAAATAAATAAATAAATAAATATATATATATATATATTTATATAGCACATAATGAGATATATTAAAAATTTCACATTTTCTCACTATATGAAATACCTTAAACGTTTATAAATTTTCCAATATTAAATATATTTAAATCATTTGAATACATTTTATTTTATATGTAATTGAAAATATTGCCTTTGGAACCTAAAATTTAAAAGATATTACATAATGTATTGATGTATATATATATATATACCAACATACATACATATATATTTATATATATTAAAAGGTATTCCAGTTTTCCTTGTGAATATTTTGATTGTCTATATCAATATATTTTGTATTCAAATAATTGCTTTGTTTTTTTAAAGAATATATATATTTATTATTGTATTTATGGAAGTAATCAATACTTTGTTGTACTTTTGATATGAAGTCATTTAAGTAATGATCATCCACTGGTTGATCATAATTAATTTCCATTTTTTTTCTGTATATATGATTTTTATATATTAATATAACTGTAGGTACAAAAATAATATTACAATTATAAGAACCTTGTGGACATAAATTAACATCAATAAAATAAAATTGTAACTTTTTATTTTTCTCGATAATACTTTTAAATTTATTAAATAATATTATACTATTATTATTTTCATAACAACCAAAATATAACACTTGTAAATCATTGGAATTAATAATATTTTTATCACTATCTTCTTCTATTCTTTTATTTGCAGCATCATTTAATATTGTATTTTTTTTTCCCATTATATTCTTATCACTATACAATGTATCATCACATGTATTCTCATTACCTAAAATATCATTCCTTTCTTTAGAAAACCTATTTGTTATTTGTGTATAGTCTTTAAAATATTCATTCTTTATTATGAGGTTGTAAAATTCATCATAATTATTTATTATCTTCAAATTGTTATAATATATGTCGTTTAATTTATATACCTTATAAATATATTTATTATCAACATTGCTCTCACTTTGAATAATAGAATTAAAATTACGAAAACATAGCCCCTTATATATTAATCTTTTACTACACAAACCTTTTGTGATTATTTTATTAAAATATAAAATCTTCAGCATTTTGTATGACTTAAACATAATAATAATAATAAAAAAAATAAACTAAAAATATATATATATTTTTATATATACATTATAAAATATATATAAAAAATATTTATTTATTTATTTATATATTATTATAAATATCTTTTTCCCCATTTCTTGTTCCCCAAAATGTTATAAGGGAATACATAAAAATAAAGAAAAAATATATATATAATATTAATATTTTATGACAAAACAAATGACGCTTTTTGAAGTACAAAAAAAAAAAAAAAAAAAAAAAAAAAAAAAAAAAAAAAACTTATGAACGATCATGTATGATATTATATATATAAATATATATGGAGAAAATAAAAAAAAAAAAAAAAATATATTATAAATTTATACATTTATATATATTTATCTATTCATATCACGGTAAAATAAAGAAAAGTTAAATTGCTTTTCATTATATATTAGATAACCTTGTGTGTATTTTATTATAGAGTATTTTGTATTATAATAAATAAATAAATAAATAATATACATACATATATACATATTTGTGTACTTGAAAAGAGATATGTCAAATGTGTTTTATATTCCCTTTAAGCATTTCAATAAGATAGCTTTATATTTATATGAATTTATATATTTTCATAGTTTAATTTAATTTTATTAATAATTATTCTTTTTCTTTTTTTATAATTTTTATATATATAGTGTTTAAAAAAAAAAAAAATAATATAATATAAATATTCCTAAACATAAAAACATAAGTAATTATGTGAATATATTTAAGAATAAATTTTATTTTCACATGTATAAAATACATATTAAGGATGCATATACAAATATAAAGTACTAACATATAAAATGTAATATGTATCCTTAACTATATATATAAATATAAATGTATTTTTTTATAAATTAACAAATGCAAAAAAAAAAAAAAAAAGAAAAAGAAAATTATAATAAAATAAAAATAAAATATAATATAATAAAAATTAATATACACATATATTATTTTTTTATATGTGTTAAAAAAAAAAAAAAAATTAAATATCTAGTTTCAATAATTTATTTCATCCAAATAATTAATACTTTCAACAATTTGTGGATCTAATTTATCTTTTATTGGATTTAAAAATTTAATGATTGCCTTCAATGCTGGTTTACTCACAAGTTCATCAATCTAAAAAAAAAAAAATAAAAAATAAATAATTTATCGTATATAAATGAAATATACTCGTATTGACATATATGTCGAATTAAATATATACACAAATAAATAAATATATATATATATATATATATATTATTACCCTATAATTTTGTGTGCATAATTCCTTTAATGTCATTAAGAAATTTGACGAGAGATCAATATTATAATAATCAGCTGTTGACAACTTTTCTAGCATATTATCAGGCACTAAATTGGTAGAAAAAATAACAAAGGCCTCTTCAAACAGTTTCTTTTTCATAAATAGTATGCATAAAATGAGATAAGACTTATTCTCAATAGATTCCAGTTTGACATTGGATGGCCACATATTCTAAAAAAAAAAAATAATAAATAAAAATAAAAATATATATATATATATATATATAATATGAAATATATAAGGCAAAAAATATACTTCAAAATATATCAAATAATTTTATAACATATACACAAGCATATATATATATATATATATATATATATATATATTTATTTATTTATTTATTTATTTATTTATATCTCATTTTACTTTTGCCAGATGGAAAAATCTAAAGGCACATTTACGAATATAATTATACTCCTTCTCATTATTATGAAAATAATATATCAACTCGTCATTATATATTCTTATTAATGAATTTATAGCACTGTCTTCATCTTTTAAAATATAATAACATATGAATGATATTATATAATTTTTCCTTTGATTTGCAAAATAAGCCAAGATAGCATAAAATTGAGATATTTTATAAAGAATAGATGAATGTACACTTATTAACGAATTATCTAAAGAAATTTTATTTAATGTATTAATATTTTTATTGTGTATAAATTTAAAATTTCTTGATTTATATAAATATTCATCATCGATTTCATTTTGTCTTGTCTTTAATAAAATGTTATTTGAAACATTTTGTTTGTATAATATATAATACATTAAGAAAAAACATTTAATATCTTTTCTTATTTTAATTTTATTTTTAAATAAAAATAAAAAGTCTTGTAACTTTCCATAAAATATATTTCCGTCATTATTTATATGTCCAATTACACTTTCATGTAATAATACATCTTGATTTTCTTGTACAATACTTTTTAATAATTTAATACTAATATTAGTTTTTAAATTTAATAAGTAAGTTATTTTTAATAATATATTAATATTGTTATTACGTAAAACAAAATGATCAAAAGGTAAATCATCATTACTCATACTTAATAATATTAAATTAAATTTATTTTCTGAATTTTGTACATCTGTTATATTATGAGATGTATCTAATATACTATTATGATCATTTCTAAATTTTAAATATTGTAATGTTTTCATTTTTATATTATTTAATAAATGATTTTCAAAAATATTATTATTATGTAAAAAGATACTTAATACTAATAAAATTCTTTGGACATTATTTGAAACACACGATAAAAATACAATAGTTGTATATATATTACCAACTAATAATAAATAATAAAATAATTTTATATATAATAAAAAATTATTTTTTAATACTTTATTTATATTTCCTTTTAATTTTTCAGATATTTTCCCATCATTTATTAAAAAATTATTCATAACTTCATCCACTTTAAGTTTAGAACATATATATAAATATTCTTTATTTTCATTTATAATATAATTTGATATTGTTATAAATAAAACTTCAATTCTTTTATTTATACGCTCTCTTCGACATTTTGTGTCATTAATATGTGATACATTCTCTTCTTCACAATATAATGCATCAGTATCTATTATATCAAAATTATCAATAAATTTACTTCCATATATATTAAAATTTTTTGATAAAAATAAACATAATTCTATCCATATACTTGTTTCAATATTACAATATTGGAAATTAAAGGCATGTCTATTAGTAACACCTAAATATATATCATTAGGATTTTTTGAAAAAGTACTTTTACGAAGATTATATATTCCTTTATTCACTTCATCATTTATATCCATTCCATTATGAAAATCATTCTCATATTCTTTTACAGTTTTAGGCTTTTGAAGCATATTACTAATCATATCAAAAAGAAACGGTTTCTTTTTATTCTTTTTATCATTATCTCTACTATTATATCCATCAACATCTTCATCTTCTCCATAATCATCATTACTACTATCATTTATAGTATCATTATAATATATATTACCATCTTTATTACTATTATTAGGATGGTGACGATTCTTATGAAGTGAACCATTCATCATTATCTTATCATTATTATAATCATAATTCATATGTCTATTTCGTATTTCTTTGATATAATTCTTATCAGCCAATATATCGTCATCAAATACACCATGAAAAACACTTGCACCATGATTATTATTATTACTACTATTAGTAGTATTACTGATTGTAACATTCTTCTTTCTAATATAAAAAAATATATTTTTCATAGCTATTTTCTTATCACGATTAGTATACATATTTCCTTTTTTACAAAATATATCAGAAAATAATATACATAACAAATCATATGCATATATATTATTTATACATAAATATATAATTGAATGAAAAAAATTTATTATATTTGACATGTGAATTTTCTTCTTAAATATATCAGTACAATCTATATCAACCTTCATATTTTCAAAAATATCCATCGTATTCTTTTTATTATAAATTAATAATAATATTCTTATTAATAATATTACAAAATCATATAAATAATTATCAATATTCAAATTTTTTATAAATTCTTCAAGTTTTATTATTTGTATTAAACCAATATAATTACCACATCTAAACATAATATTAACTAAATAAAAAAAAAAATGAATAGTACTATTCTCTTTATCCATCTCATTCTTATAAAAATTATTATAACAATATGAAAAGATAGCATTGGATTTCGCATCAAGAAAATATTCATCTATTTGATTTAAATCCTTTGAAACATAATTGCTTATCTCGATTTTATAAAATTTATCATGTAAATGTTGAAGGGTACCAAATAAATAATTAAGCAAAATATTTTCATATCTAAATTGGGGGATTTTTACCATCTTTCTTGTATTTATATTATTTTCATCATTATCATCATAACTTTTATCATTATCATCATAACTCTGATCATTATCATCATAACTTTGATCATTATCATCATAACTTTGATCATTATCATCATAACTTTGATCATTATCATAATCACTTTGATCATTATCATCAATATTTTCACCATTATCATCAACATTCTTATCATTGTCATCACTTTCATAACTTTTTTCTTCTTCATTACTATCCTCATTAATTTCATTTTTATATTTAGCAACCCTTTGGTTTTTTTTTTTTCCTTTTGTTCGTTTTTTTTTTTTTTCTTCATTAACTCTTTTTTTTTTTTTTATGTCTACCTCTTCACTTTTTCCCTCATTACCTTTTTTCAAATTTTCACCTTTCATTTTCTTTCTCATATTTTCCTTTGTTATCGATAAATTCATATTCAATAAACTATTCAAAATATCTTTTAATAACTGTTTATACATGGAATCGATATCTAAAGAACTATTATATTCATCTCTATGCAGTGAACTATTTCTATATTTATTTAATTGTGACTTAAATATATCATTATTTGAATTAATATAATAATGATCATTAACTTCTATAAAATTATCTAATAATATTTTTTTATCAGATCCGCCTATTAATACTTTAGAATAATTTAAATTAGTTTCACTTAGTAATAAATAATAGAAACTTTTAAAAGGTATAAAATTTAAGTTGGTTGAATTTACATTATATAACCATATTAATATTTGAAATTCATGTTGATCTAAATCTAATACATTACCCTTGATTATCTTTTGATTTTTTTTTTGTTTAAAATTTACAAGATAATCAACAAAATTCTTAAATATATGACTTTTAAAATTATCCCACATTAAGGAATCATGATCATTTAATAAGGTTAAGGTACTTTTTTGAATATTATTTATATTATCATTAATTATTAAATTTATATAATTATAAAATAATCCACCACTTGATCCACCTTCTTCATCTTCTTCTTCCTCATCTTCATAATCCATATCATCATTATATATCTTGTCAAAAATACTTTCTTTCTTTTTTATAATAGTTAACTCATCATGTAAACCACGGAAATTATCTGTACTCCTCACATTACTTTCTTTATCTCTCTTCAATTCATTAACAAGTTTAAGATTATCAACAACTCTCGGTTGATCATTTATTAAAATATTAGGTGTACTACTTGTTAAACCTGTTCCTGTTTGCATACTCAAATTAGTACTACTTGTAGGTAAGGTTGACGTTCCACCAAGTGGACTAATCGTGAGCGCATTTTTATCACCTAATAAAAAATTCTTTGATGCATTATCTGTAGTACTGCTTAATCCGCTTGTTAATGTACTACCTAATAAAGTATTACTACTAGGAGTAGGGGTAGTTGTGCTACCTATATTACTAGTTACTGTACCACCTAAATTACCAAAAATATTACTACCTCCACTTTGACCAAAACCAGGAGTAGTTAAATTAGTATTCAAAGTAGATGTCATGGACCCACCTAAATTTTGGCCTAAAGAAGTACCTGCACTAGGACTCAAACTTGTACTTGCAGTACTTAATGTCATACCTGTACCCGTTGAACCAAATATATTCTTATTTGCACTTAAATTACCAAAACTACTACCTCCTGATACATTTCCAAATATATTACTTGTACCAGATGTTCCCCCTACACCTGTACCCGTTAATCCAGTAGTTCCAGTTGTAGTACCACTAGGCGTTGTTAATGTACCCATGGGTGTACTTCCAGTAGTACCAGATAAAGTTCCAAACATATTCGTAAATTTATTTTGACTACTTCCTGCTACAGTACTTGCTGAAAACATATTATTACTTGTTAAACCTTGAGATGTTGGTTGCGGTGTTCCAAACATGCTCGTACTACCTGGTTGAGTCATTGTTTGTAATGATCCAAAAACATTACCTGGAGATGGTTTACTTTGATTCAAACCACTAGTAGAACCAAATATATTACTACTAGTTGATTGTGGCGTTGTAGTGGCACTTGCGGTTCCCATAGTACCAAAAAGGTTACTTGTAGGTTTACTTTGTGTAGAAGATAAACCTCCAAATATATTACTTGTTGTAGATGTTTGATTAGCTCCTGGTAATGCTCCAAAAAGATTACCCGTTTTATTCTGACTGGTTCCGGTCCCACCAAACAAATTACCTGACTGTGCAGTAGTATTAGTTGTTATTCCCGTTGTGCCGCTTGACATTCCTCCAAATAAACTACTTGTAGGTTTGGCTTGATTTGTCGATAAACCTCCAAACATATTACTACTACTTGCCGAAGTTTGATTTGCTGATGGTAAGGTGCCGAAAATACCACCAACAGTTTTATTTTGACCTAATCCTGTAGCACTTCCGAATAAATTTCCAGATTGTTGAGCACTTGTATTTGTAGTAGTACCACTAGATAATCCACCAAATAAACTACTTGTAGTCTTAGCTTGATTGGAAGATAAACCACCAAACATATTACTACTAGTTGTAGCAGCTTGATTTGCCGATGGTAAGTTACCGAATATACCACCAACAGCTTTACTTTGACCCATGCCTGATGCATTTCCAAATAAATTACCTGATTGTTGGGTACCAGTATTACTTGTTGCTCCACTTGATAATCCACCAAATAAACTGTTAGTAGGTTTGGTTTGATTAGAAGATAAACCTCCAAACATACTATTATTACTTGTCGAAGCTTGATTTGCTGATGATAATCCGCCAAAAATACCCCCAGTTTTATTTTGGCTAGTAGTCCCTGTATTTCCGAAAAGTCCACCACCAGAACTTTGATTCGTAGAAGTACCTAATCCTCCAAATATGCTATTTGATTTATTTTGACTAGTTGATGATAAATTACCAAATATATTACTTGAATTAGTTTGATTCGATGACATATTACCAAAAATATTATTTGATGATGTTGTTTGATTGCTTGGTTGTAAACCACCAAAAATACTTTTATTACCTAAATTGCTTGTTTGATTATTTAAACCTGAGGAGGATCCAAATATATTTTTCATATTTAAATTATTTTGATTATTAGCATTCATAAATAAACTATTACCACCCATATTTCCTTGTGTATTATTACTTACATTTGTAGAACCAAATATATTTTTTGTACTTAAATTTGATTGGCTATTCATATTTTCATAAATACTTTTCCCACCACCTAAACCAGTGGAAGTACTACTACTCCCACCTAAATTAAATATACTTTTATTTACTAATGCATTATTAGGTTGTTGAATTTTTGAACCTCCAAAAAGAGAATTATCTGTATTACCAATATTTGATTGTAAATTACTATTTCCAAATAAACTCTTATTCGTATTATTATTTTGATTAAATGTTCCAAATATGTTATTATTTTGTGATGTATTTTGCATAAACATATTCTTATTTTTTAATAAATTATTTGAATCTTGAAAGTTCCCTTTATTCAAATTCGAATTATTAAAATTTTGGTTGAACATTTTTCTCACTTTATAGTTTTCATAAATATATATATATTTATATATATATATATATATTTTTTTTTTTTTTTTTTAAAATATTATCATAATTTTAAAATAAATAAATAATTATATAAAAAAAAAAGGAACACATATACATTCCATTTCAAAAAAAAAAAAAAAAAAAAATTATATATTCATAAAAATTTAAACTGAATTGTCACATATATATATATATAAAGATTTCATCCAGTCTTTTGAATTATATATATATATTATAGCTATATTTTTTACAAAAAAAAAAATGAAAATTTGACAAATACATATGACACTATTTAATTATATAAAACAATATATAATTATATATTTTATATTATATATATGTGTATATAAAATAAAGATATCATAAATATTGTAATTAGAAAAATAAATAAATAACTTTTAAACTTTAAAAAAAATTTATAATTATTATATACATGTAAAAATACTAAATAATACATATTATATATATTCTATTTTATTTCTCTTTTCAATTATATTATCATATTATTATTGTATATTTCTTTATAATAAATGTTACATATTTTCTTCTCATAAAATTCTGAAGAATAAATAATAAATCTTCTTATTTTTATAAAAAAAGAAAAAAAAAGTGAAAAAAACAACAATATATTTGTTCTATTATATATATATATATCATAGTTATTTAATAATATAATTCTTTTATAAATATATTTTATATATTCATTTGTTCTTGTATAATTTCTCACATTATAATGAAAAAACTTTTAAATTTTTACCAAAAATAAATTCCAATAATTTTCATAATATATTTTTTTTCTTCAAAACCAGATATTTTATATCTTTTGAAGAAATATATATACATAAAACAAGCTCATAACAAATATATTATATAATATATATATAATTATTTATTTATATAAAGAATATATATATTTTTTAATAAATATTAATATAGTTTATATATATAATTTTTTTCAATTCAGCAATATATATAATATATATAATATTTATGAAACACGAAAAAAAAAAAAAAAAAAAAAAAAAAAAACCCCAAAAAAAAAAAAAAATATACTTATTATATAATAATATTAAATATGTGAACTTCTTTTTTAAAAGCGTTTTAAGCTTTTATATAATATATAATAATATATATATATATATATATATATATATATATATATATATAATAATATGTATTTATAATATATGCAAAATCTTATAATTCATATTTTATATATGTATAATAATATATATAATAATATTATAAAAATATATTTTGTTTAATACGCCTAAGGCTATAATTATAAGAAAAAAAAAAAAAAAAAAAAAATTAAAAATTATATTATTGTAGTATTTTTTTATTATTTTAATTCAATAAAAAAAAAAAATATATAAACTAATTATTAATAATTATATATCCATTAAAGATATAAAAATATATTATATTTTATATTTGTACAAAATAAAAATTAAATACGTCAATTAAAAATAATATTTATATATAATATAAATTATATATTTTTTTCATAACCTTTCAACGAGCATCATATATAAATAACATTTAAAAATAAAAACCTAGAAAGTATTTATTCCATCAAATATTTATTTAACTTTTATAATATTAATAGTTTTTAAATCCAATAATTATGAAATAAATAAATATATATAATATATATATATATATATATATATATATATGAAACGACAAATATATGAGGAATTAACAATATGCAACTTTTTGAATATATAAAACAGTACATGTAAATAACCATATTTTAATAATTTGTCTTCATGTATATATTAACATATTATTAGTATTTAAAAATATTATAAAAATTTTTTCTTCAAGTTAATATATATATATAGATATAGATACAGATATTTAGATGTTTTAAATTATTATTAAATTTTATAAAAAAGGCACAAAAAAATAAAGCATATGGAAAATAAATATAAAGAATATATATACAATATATAATATAACACACATATTTATATAAAATTTATATAATAGGATAAAAAAAATCCTTCCAGAAAATATAGACCAAACATTTGTATAAAATTTGCTTTTATTATAACAAAATATATAATATATATATTTCTTTTTTACCTTCTAATTAAGAAACCAAAAAAAAGAAAAAGAAAAAAAAAAAAAAAAAAAAAAAAAAAAAAAAATTATTTTATAAAGATATAATGAATTTATTCATTTATAATTTAAAACGGAAATGTACATATAAAAATATATACCTATATATTATAAAATCTACGTTGTGTTAAAATTTATTTTAAAAAATCTCTTCATAGTTTCATACGTACCCCATGATACTGCTGATGCAGGTATACACAAAGCCATTCTTGCTAAGGAGCCTTTGAAAAATGAGCGCATTCCTTCTCTATAATAAATATTTGATACAATTCTAAAAAAGCTAAAACCTTTAGTTTGAAAACATTCAGTTTGAATTCTTGTTTTTATTACATCAAGGGGATTAGTTAATACTGCTGCTATACCTCCACCTATTCCTGCACACACAAAATAAGATGTAATATGATTAAAGGGTTTATTAAAAAAGTCATTTTTATAATTATCTATACACATATTTTTTAAATTCATATTATATTTTTCATTTTCAAAGGGTAAAGATTCTTGTCTTATTATTTTGTCATTAAAATTTAATGAAAAATTTTTATTAGATGAATTCATTTCTAATCTTTTCATTATTTGATCATATAAAACTGTATTATTGTTATTTTTATTAATAGAAAAAATATCACATGCTTTGTTCATATTATTTGTCATATTATCTATACTATTAATATCACTTCCATTAGAATTTATTCTATTGTCAATAATATTTTCTAAATTGTTATGAGTTATTTTATTTATATCATCACGTATTATATTATGAGCATCATTTTTGTATATACTTTGTCCCCCATAAAAATTCACAATATCATTATTACTACTAACATTTTCATCTTTTACACTTTCCAATATTTTATCTTCCTTATCTTGTGAAATAACATGCTTCTGCAAAGTACTAGAATTGTATATCATATTTTCTTTATTTATCATTTCTTGATTGCATAAGATTGTACCATTTTTATCCATATTATAAGTATCATTTTTTATATCCTTACCGATATTAACTTGATTACTTGTTTTACTATGGACCTTATCTATAACCTTATTTTCCATATTTTTCTTATTATTTTGAGTATTTAAACCACATATATATTCAAAATATATTTTCTTCATTTTTTCATTCGTACATATCATAATAATTTGATAGGGAATATTCATCAATAGGGTGATAGGTAAACTTAAATATAAGCTCCTTATACCATTTTGTTTTAATATTCTAAGTGAATCTTTCGAATTTTTATTTATACCTAATTGTATTCTTTGTTTTAATGTATCTATTGGTGTAATAATTAAATCATGTACTAAGGTTGCCAGAAAACCTGATACAGCTATACTAAAATAATTCAAATCATAAAATTTTAAATTTGATTTTTCAGATTTTATATCATTTGATACTGTACTAATATTTCCATTATTCATTTTTAATGAAGAATTATTTGAAGTCATTCTTGAAAAATACTTTTTACTATATTCAAAGGTTGAAAAATATAATGCATGTGCAGGTATACAACCCAACACTACAACATTTACACCTTTATACAAATTTGATAAATTATTTCTTATAACACTACTACAATTATTTCGTTTTGTTAATATATTTATAATATTCTTATTTTTTATTTTATTTTTGTCATCTATATATTTAGAAAAATAATTATAATATCTAAATTGAATCGTATTATAATAACCAGGAAAGAATATTGGGTGCATAATATTTTTATAAATATTATTATATCTTATTGGATTTAGAACATTTTTATTACTATATGTATTATTATTACTATTAATATTATTTATAAATATGTTATTATTTTTATTTTTTATATAAGATATACTATATTTAAATGAAGTAAGCTTATTTAAAATCACATGAGTATTTCTTTTCAAATTTTTATTATAATTTCTTAAAAAGGAATATAAATAATTATTTCTCAATATTTGATTCGTCCTAACATTTTGATTTCTTATAAAATCTACATTATTTGCAATTATTTTATTTTTCAATAATTTTATAAAATTCGAAAAAATATTCCATTCATTTTTTCTACTTCTACATGGTGGCTTTTTTAAAAAATTATTTAAAACATAATAATGTGAATAACTTGTATGTTTAAATAAATTCAAATAATTACTAAATATTATTTTGTTATCTATTTTATGTAAATGATTATTATATAAACACTTATTTATCAGTTTTATAAAAGTGTCCATCTTGTTATTCTTCTTATTATTATTCTTCTTATTATTATTATTAATAAGCAGAGAAGGATTTACTAGAATTATATTCTTAATATTATAACATATATTCATAAAACTATAAAATATAAATTTTAAATTATTCACAAAATTATTATAATCTAAACAATTTCTTTTTAAAGTATACGAATTTAATAAGGTATTTATAATATATCTCCTTTTCACATTACCTATATATTCATTCCCCATCTTTTTCTTCTTTCTTATAATATATGCTTCTTTTTTTATAATGTTATACTTTTTTTCACTCATTAAATATTTTCTAAGGGCTAAAAATGAATGCCTACTATTTTTTACACTTTGCATTTTCATCAAATTTTTATAATAAGCAGCATTTCTTTGATACATTCTTTTATATCCATTTTTTAAAATATATTTTGATCGAATCTCCTTACATGATAAAGCTATACTTTTGTTTCCATTATTTCTCAAATTAAAGAACGGAACACATGAAACCAAATGGCGTTTCATATTCTTCGCACATGTATAATTTTTCATTCTTTGTACGTTTTTCATTTCTTCTTTAATTTCATTATAACATACTTGATTATATAATGAATGACAATGTTTTTTATGTACCTGATTTTTAAAATAATTCATTTTATTTTTATTTCTAAAATGCGTTTTCCCCTTGCTACAACAAATAATAGGATGGTAAGAATCGTTTTGATAAAATACATTTTTATATTTCTCTTTTGATAAATGACAAAAGTTATGTATATCCTTTTTCATATTTAATACATTTGATTTTGTTCTACAACAAATAGGATCATTATTACATTTATTTGCAATATAATTATTAAACAAATTTTGTTGCATTTTCTTATTTACTACATATGTAACATTCCTATATTGTTTCGTATGAAAAGGATGAGAAAAGATATTACGACTCTTATTATTATTACTATAATTATTATAATTATTATAATTATAATTATTATTATTATTATTTGTTGTGTTTATTTTATATTTTGCCATATTTTTTAATGGTTCAGCAATATTATGAATATATCTATCACTTTTTGTATGTAAAGCTGCCATAACATTATAACAGTTGGTTTTATACTTACAAAAATTATTTATAATACAATTATCACAATTCGTTGATGAGCAAAAATTCCTCTTAAATGTTTGCATGTTTCTATGGTTATTCATATCATTATAATTTTTATCACAAGTATTATTATATGAACTATTATTACTGCGATATATATTATTATTATTATTATTATTAATAGTATTACAATTATCATATATCATATTATATTTCATATGACCATTTGTTTGAAAATATGTTTTTAAAGTATCCAATGGATACATAAAAACATGTTCCATTAAACCTGCTATACTGCCACAAAAAATATGTTGCCATAAGGGCACATCACCTTTATACTCTTCCCATTCTTCCCATATAAAATCAAAGGATTCTATTTCAATATCATCAAACGCATCATTTACTGATAATTCATTCATTTTGTACTGCTCTATATAATTATATTCTATATATATTTATATATTTATTTATTTATTATATTCATATATATTTAATTAGTTTGATATTAGGTAAAATTCTTATGAATCATTTTTCCCAAATTTTATTTTAATATACATAGGTACTTTTGTGTTTAATAACATAAAAATGAATTTTTAAAATATATAAATGAATATTAATATAATATATCATATAATAACATATATGTTAATATGTCTCAATATATACCAATACAAATTAAAAAAGTTCAAATATATACTTATTTATATAAATATTATAATATAGAATAACATACTTTTATATTTTACTATATATATATATATATATATATATATATATATATATATTTATTTATTTATTTATTTATTTATTTGATTTCAAAATAATATATCATATTTAGTTTAAATTCTAAATAATTCCTTTCTTTCCATTTATTTCCATCTTCACGATGTATTCTTATAAATATATGAAAATAATTTTAAAAATATCTACATATCTATCATTCAAATTGGTTACTTATTAAAAACACAAAAAAATAAAAATAAAAATAAAAATAAGAAACATATAAAAAAAATAAAATAAAATATATTATGAATAATATACAATTTAAATCCAAACTGAAAATATACTTATTTTATATAAATCAAAGGCCTCTCTCATATATTAAAAAAAAAAAAAAAAAAAATGAAAAAAAAAAAAGGAAAAGAAAAAAACATATAATAATATATATATAATACATATATTATTTATAAAACACATATTATTGTATTTTATAGTTAAAAAAAAATATGTATATATAAATATAGAACATATTTTTTATTACATTGTATTTCTTCATCAGTAATATTATATATATATATATATATATTAATAACCTTTAAATGTAATAAATAATAAAATTATGGACTTTGTTATTTCATTTTAAAAAATAATTTTTACAAATAATATATATAAGTATTTATAATTGCCCTTTATTTTATAATATATAAAATATAATGACATAAAAATATATAAATATGTTAATTATTATATTATATATATATATATATATATATATATATTATAATATATACTCAAAATAAACCAATATATACATTATAAATTAAAAAAATATATAACATGTTATAAATATTTTAATATGTATAATATATATATATAATATTCTATTATAATATATATATTTTTTATTATTATTATTTTTTTTTTTTTATATATTCCAAACATAATACATATAAAATTATATATAAATATATATAATATTTATAAGTTTCTATAAAATATACATGTAAAAGTATATAAAAAAAAATTAGTATATATATAAATTAAAAATAACATTATAAAGAAATATCTATAATTATATGTATCATATTATAGCACAAAGTGCATGAAATTAAAAAAGAAATAATATATATATTATATATTGATATCTACAATTGTTATTTTTGTTTTATTTAATTATTTAGTTGTTTATCTTTTTATTAAACAAAATGAAATAGATCCTTTCATAATTATTTTGGTTGAAATAAAAATATACCTTAAAAATAGTTTTTTATTATATAAATTATAATTTAAATATTAATTACATAAAAATTATATATCTATTTTATATATATATATATATATATATATACAAAGAAATATTATATGTCACTTAAGTTATATTGTTTAAATATTTTTATATAGGGTGTTTTATTTTTATATTACTACATGTATATTATTATGGTTATAATTAAAAATAGCATATTCAGGCGCACATTATGAAAAAATATATATATATTATATATATATATATATATATATATATATATATAATATATATGTATATAATTTAATACTCTGAATTATAAATCAAATTTTTATAAATAAAAAGAAAAATATAAACAAGATATGCAAATGTAAAAAGATTATTATATAAATTCACAAAAGTAAAATTTTTAAATTTACATAAAATTTGGAAAAAAAACATAAAATTCATATTTATATAATATTATATATCTTGAAAAAAAAGAAAAAGAAAAATTATAAATTTAAAGATGCTTTATAATCTTTAAAGACACCTATTTTTAAGTGCACAGATCAAATAAGAACAAAGAACTTTTTTTTTTAAAAACTTATATGCAAACTTAATCAAAAAAAAAAAAAAATCATATAACCACACATATATATATGTTGTAAATATTTAAAAAGTGTCCTTTATTATTTATGAACAAAAAAATATAATATATATATTGTATACATATTTATAAGAATTCTTTTTTTTTTTTTTTTTTGTTTAATATATAAAAATAAAATATATGTTTTATAAATGTCTCTAAAGTTATTTCTAAATAAAATTTTATTTTTATTTTATTTTTTTATTTGTCTTATATATATATATATATTTTATATATTAAAAGAATTACAAAAAAAAAGAAAGGTACACACATAGATGTATATATATATATATATATATTTATTTATTTATTTATTTATATCTATATATGTATCTATATATCTTGTCCTCCCTCACAATCTTCTGTATCATGTTTGTATCAATCCTTGGAACATAATAATGAAGTTCCCCTCAATTTCCATATAGAAGGATCTATATCAGATTTTAAATGTATACGGAAAATAAAATATTTATCAGTCCTAACATTATATTTATATACTGGACAATTATAAAATATATGTTTATTATTTTCAATAAATTTTATTTTTTTATCTTTATTTGATACAACAGTAATATGTATTACTGGCATGTTTTCACATAATATTTTGGGTGAACTTTCTTCTAATTTACCTTCTTGCCAATTCCATTTGGAACCTTCAATAAATAATCCATGTATATTAAATCCATGTTCTGGAAATTCTTTTATTTTTTCTACATCATAATTTTTTATATCTGTATATAATACTACTTCATCTAAAGAAAGTTGATCTTTTTTATTTAACCTAGTAATTTCTTGTTTCATACTTGTTAAAAACCCTTGAGGATTAAAAAAACCAGGTAACCAATAAGATTTCAATTTACCATTATATATATAATTCATAATTTGTTCATATCTTAAATTAAGTATATTTAACCATTGATTTAAATTATTACATATCCAAGATATTTCAGTTTCACTTGCATCATATATCCATTTTTTAGGAACTGATTGTGAAAAAATATATTTCGTATCATTTTGTAAATCAGCTGTCATAATTTTAGAACCATCAATAGCACTAATAATATCATTTAAATTGACTTTTACTAAATCTATAACTTTTTTTATTCTTTCCATTTCTTGTAAGAAAAAAACTTGAAGTGGTGAGAAATTATACTGAACATTCTTTTCTCCTTCATTATCATTTTCCCAATAAGCAATATCTGGAATATCTAATGAAAGTTCATTTTCTTTTACCAAACAAGTGTTCTTATTTTTACTATCACCTGGAACCATATATTTCCCAACACTTGCAGTATAACTATTTGGATTGTTTAACATAACACTTTTTTGTAGTATATTATTATTAACATTATCATTAGTATCTATATTATAATCTCTATTTTTACCTTTATAAGAACTATTTTCTAATATACCAAAATTTTTGGTTGTAGCACCCAAGTTGCATGTTACATTCAATTGAGCATTTGTTGTTTGCATATTTGGTTGTATATTCTTATTTTTTCTATACAAAATTTTTTTTACATCTTCTAAATTAATATCTGTTGGTAAATTTTGAAGAATACCTAAACACATTTCTTGTACAACCGTTTCCATACTTTTCTCTTCACCTTGATCGACGTCTCTTGGTTGAATTTCTAAAATTGAGTTTAATACTTGTCGTGATTCATTCACACGATATGTTATCTCAGCATTATTATGTAAATCTAAAACAGATGGAGTATCAATATTTGGTAGTTTTTCTATAAAATTTTTAAAATTAGTAATTTCATAAAACTTAGGTAAATTTAAATATTCACAAGTACCTTCACTTTTCATTCTAAATAAATCTTCATTAAAATAATATTGAACATATGTTAATAATAATTCCCTATCTAAATCATCTGTAACTTTACCACCATATTGGACTTCAGCAAGCATATAATGAATAGACTCCCAATCTATTGGTCTATTAACTAATAATGTAGAATATAAATGTTTTTCTATAAATAAATAAGATGCGAATAAATCAGTTATACTGAATTCGTATGGTACACACCAACCTAAAGGACCAAATTTTTTTCTTTCACATAAAACACAATGAAGATATGATAAAGAATATATAATTTTTCGATATTTATCATCATCAATCTTTTCTAATATATCTTCTTTTATTATATCTTTATATATTTTTCTCATATTATTTTTTATACCACTACTTAAGGAAGTAGATATTTTTATACTTCCATGTAATATACATATAGGGAATTCATCATCTGGTTCTGATGTTAAGAACAAACGAAAATCTTCTTCTATTTCATTTAAATTCTTTAACATATTATACACTTCTATAATGAAATTTTTATTTAAATGACAATTTTGTAATATTAACCAATTACCACTAATAATAGCATTTTTTAATTTTTCTTTTGCTATAACTTCTTGTCCTTCTCCCATTGATATTTTATCAGTAGGATATTTCTTAAACTTTTTAGCAAAATCATCTATCATATTAGTAGGATCACTAGCTAGGGATAATAAAAATAAAAATGGTTTCCTATTACTTGATTCAGAAAATATATTTTCTAATGTTTCATGTTTCATAGTATCACTATTTCTATTTAAAACTTCATCTACAAATTTATTTGCACATAAAATTGTTCTATCCTCTCTTAAACATCTAATTAAACACAATTTTATGAAAGAACTAATTTGACTATTAACATCTAAACGTTCATTATAATAAGGTATATTCTTATTCTCTATGTCTAATATATCATAATAATTTTTCCATGTGTTCTCATTTAATTGAATTACATTTAAGATATCATAAAAAAATCGATTATTTTTATCATTTCCAAAGGAATGGTTGGATAAGGATATAATATTTTTGTATAACTTTTCATTTTTGAATAACCATTTCGTTGAACTGATTTTACCTTTCCCTGCTCCTTTTTTATGTAAATCGATTTTATTCTTATTACTTATATTATGATCTGTAACAGAGGTAATATTATTACATGAATTTATATCTCCAGCATTATTAGAACTATTACCATTCATATTATTATTATTATTATTATTATTATCATTACTATTAGTAGTAGCAGTAGCAGTAGCAGTAACAGTCCTTGTAGTAGTAGTTGTTGTTGTTATAGCTGTAGTCGTTTTTGTTCCAGTTTTTGTACTAGATGATGATGAGATAATATCATTTGTATTTATATCCTTCTTATTATTATCATTTTCATTTGTTCTCAAGTAAACATTCATAGTATCATTATTCATAGAACTACTATCCATAGTATTATTTATGATCTCGTTTATTGCAATACTCATATTATTATTATTATTAATCATTTCCTTATTGTTTTTTTTATTCTTCTTATTTTTCAGGACATCCATTGGATCATTTAACATATTTGTATTGGTCATTTCATTATTTATATCATTTGAAGGACTATAGTGAGATAACGGATTTAGAAAAAAACTTATATCCTTATTACTTATTATGTTATCATATAACAATATTTTCAAAGATATTAATAATTTAAATATAATTTTATGGTGATCAAATAGGCATCTTTCCATATATGAAATTATTAAATTTGTTAATGTATACAATATGGATTCTACTCTTTTTTTAATATGTTGTCCTTTTTCTGCTTTTTTAATAGATAAATCAAATTGCTCCAAAAATTGATGTAAGGATGTGTTATAAATATAATTCACATTAGTTATATCAACAATACAAAAATATAATATACTTCCTCTTAATGCTACACTTCTATATTGTTCTCTTTTTTCATTTATTTCTTTTTTCTTTTCATTACTATCTTTTAATTTTGTTTCAAGTTCTTTAGAGAGTAATTTAGTATTATTTAATACTTCTATTAATTCTTCATCTTCTATAAGATTAGAACTACTTGTATTCAATTTATATAACAACTGCTTATCTAAATCTTGTAATGATTTTGTATTATCTTTTAATTCTATCATAATATTTTTTAATGTTATTTCTAAATGCTTCTGTTCTTCTGTTAATACTCTACCTAATAATTGATCTTCCAGTCCTTTAACTGTTACTGTAAAATCAATAACACAACATCTTGCATAAATTTCAGGACTATAATTAGGGTTAGGTATATTAGTGGTCATAAATAAATTAAATTTCTCATCAAAATTTATTAAATTATTTTCAATCAATATATAATTCTTTTTCCCTTTTTTTATAATTTGTTTTTCTAAAACTGAATCTAATATAGGATCAATATATTCCTCTACATTTTCAATTAATAATGTTTTCCCTTCACTTAAGCAATATTCTAAATTATCTTTAAATTTAGTACTATTAAATGTGGTTATACACCTTTGATTAGATAAATCATTCTGAAATTCTTTATTTTTTATCCAATTACTTGCTTGACATTGTGGATCTATTAATAACACATATTTATTGCTATTTTCACAAATCAATGCATTTTCTATACTTAATCTATCATTTGGTAATTTCTGTACACTCCAATCACATATTTTTGTATCATCAGAAGATAACACATATTTTATAATATCTATATTTGATGATACTGGGATGTTTTTTATATTCTTTGTATAATTATAAAAAGCATCATTCATAAGATAATTCCTAAATTCTGTATTAAACATGCCACAATATGTTATAAATGAAGAGCATATAAAAACATCACCAACAATTTTTTTCTTTATATTTGAAAAATTATTAGAATCATCTGTCCATCTATCTTTTTCACTAGATAAACCATTAATTAATTTGTTCGCTTGTTCAATTCTTTGTTTAGTTTTTAAAGCGGTTTCTTCTAACGCCTTCTTTTTTTTAAACATATTTTCAATATCTAAATTTAAATTTTCAACAAACAACTGTGCTTTTAACAAAGAATCTTCTGCTTCTGCTAATTGTTTTAAAGCATCTTCTAATCTACCTGTTTGAATTTTTAAATAACTCATTTTAGGCTTAACGATTTTTGAAGCTTGATTATACATAGCCATAGCACCAACCCATTTACATAATCCTTCAGCAGCAACAGAAGCCTTTTTAGCAATTTGGGTTTTAAAAAAACTAGATTCAATATATGGTTTAAGTAATTCAATAGTTTCTTCATTAATATTATCTTTCTCATTTTTAGAAAAATCAAATAATAAATTTAGAAATCTAATATCTGCCATTAGAGGTTTTGCATATTCATCAAATGAATCTTGTATAAATTCTATATGTTGTTTATTTACATATTTTACATCGATTTTAGGCTCTTTCAATTTCCCTTGTAATAATATTAATACACCATCAAAAACTATTCTAATAATATCAGATGGTGTTTTCATACTTTTCAACTCAGTGATATCCTTTCCTGTTATACTTTTAATAGCTTCTTCTGCTTCATGTAAATATGGCAAAGCTGCTTTTAAATCTTTATCAGCTTCTTCTTGATCTTTTAAAATTAAATCTTTTTCCTTAATACATTTATCTCTAAATTTAGAAACTTCTACACTTTGTTTTTCAGCTTTTAGTGATTCATCCTTTACCTTTTCTAATAATATATTCATCTGCTCATCAGATTCTTTTAATTTCTCTTCTTCCGATGTTAAACTTTCTCTCATTTTTTGTACGTCCATAGCTGCTTCATTTAATTTTTTCAAACCAATATCCACACTTTCTTTTAAACATTTTATTTCATCATATTTCTTAACATACATTTGTTTATATAAATCAATAAAAGACAAATAAGATTTCGGAGTCACATATGTATTTCTTCTCATTCGTTCTTTATAAGTGTCACATGTATCTGAAACCTTATTATGTACAATAGCAAATAAATTGAAAAAATCATCTTTTAAATTATCGTCGATATCTATATTAAAATTATTTAAATACGCTGTTGAAACATTTACAAGAGCTTCTAAAGGCCATTTTAAAAACCAATTAATAGTTACACAATTATATATACATGGAAATTGTTGATATCTTAAAGCAAATTCTTTATGTATAGGAGAAAAACATAAAAAAATATGAAGATTATTTCGAACATTATCTAATAAATAATCAAATATCACATTTGATGAAACGTTAAAATCGTTTATAACTTTTTCATCTTTTTTCTTTTTCTTATTTGTTATTTTTTCATTACTTATACTATCATTATCAATACTACTTGTAGATGAAGCATCGCTTTTTAATTGTGAATCTTTTGAATGATATTCATCCATATCCATATCATCTATATTATTATAATCATTTTTATTCTTTTTTTTCTTTCCTCCTTTTATTTTTGATGATTGATTAGATTTATTTATTTCTTTTAAGTATGATTCTTTCATCTCTGCACATATGGCTTCTTTTTCATCTTTAATAAAAAGGCCATATACTAAACCGGTAGATAAAATGGAATTTACATGCTCTAATATAAAATCATTTTTTTCAATATCACTATCACTTAATAGAAATGTGGTTTTCTTATTCATTTGACCAGCAGATATATATAAACTTTTTAAATCTTCAAAAAATAAATTCTTCGTATATGTCTTCGTTATATTTAATTGAAATAATATTTGTTCACTAATGAAAACACTAAGTTTTGTTAAGGATCTTTTTCCTGAACCACCAACACCTACTAACATACATGATCCGTTTGGAGTTTGCATAACTCTATTAATAATTATTAAGTGTTTTAATGAATCGTCAAAAAAAACTAAATCTAATTTCTTAACATTATTAATATTATATTCTTTCATATATTCATAAACAATATATCTTAGTCGTTCAAAATCTACAACAATTTTGTAATCCTTCTTCATCCAAGAAAAAGAGAAAGTATTAATATTATCAACATCTCCATTATTATCTCCTTCCTTCGTCAATATATTATTATTGTTATTTATAACATTTTTATTATCCATTTCATTTTGTCTATTTATAGCACTATTTCTTCTAGTTTTAGTATCATCAATTTTTACATTCAGCCCATTTGTACTATCCAATTTTGCACGTATCAAATTATTAGATGTATCATTCACATAAGATGATGAAATAACTATATTGATATTATTATTTTCCTTTTTTTCTTGTGCTGTATTGTTTTCTATTAAATCATTTTCAATCATATATAATTGCTGTTCCTTTTCAGATACATAGAAATAACTAAAATATACATTCTTTTCACAAATATCCTTATAAGAAGGATAATATTGATTAAATATTTGTTTTAATTGATCTAATGAAAAATGTTTATCTTCCATTCTAGATAATTTATCTATAAGAACTCTTTCACATTCATGCTTCCATAAACATAAAAAATTGTACAAATTATTATCAATAGATTCATATGGACATAAAAGCATAGAATAAAATATTTTGGCTAAATCTCGTGTTGTATATAAATAATGAAAACGAGAAGGAACTGGTAAAAGATGTTTCTTTAATCTACCAAATAAATTAATTGTGCACAAGATTACTTTATCAATATTTTCAATAATTTCATCAGAAAAATTTTGTTTTTTATTAAATTTGGTTCTTAAAACAGTACCATATATAGTATTTATAGAATTTAAATTATATGGCAATATATTAACATTAAACCATTTTGATTTTAATCTTTTAGGTATGTCATTATTTCCACAACCTGGATGATTAATACATCCAATATATTCCAAATCAATAATTTTTTTAAAATTACCTCTCTTATCTTTATCTAAGAAATAAAATCCTTGGAATTCTATAAGTTGTCTTAATAGTTCAAGAGTACTTTGATCACCCCATTCATTAATTTTGGGCATAGACATATCATCAATAAATATAATTGATTTCGTATTTCCAATAGGACCATATGTTTTTCCTGTTTTTCTTTCTAATTCGGATTCAATGAATAATTGAAACTTTTCAGGTGTTGTAACACTTGAAAAATTAAATCTTTTGGTATTTTTTTCTTGTTTCGATGTATATAATAAAGCAATTGAGGTTTTTGCTGAACCGGTGGAACCTAATAATAATGTACTTTTATAAGTATGGAAATTATAACATCTAATAGGTATATTAGATATTAATTTGATTATATGTTCTACTTTTGTTGTTTCGATAGTTGGTATTAATATGGATGATATAGAATTTATATTACGTGGCATTTTGAATGGACCAACATTCCATTTAACTAATTTTTTTAATTTCATATCAAAATAATAATCATATATTAGACTTATTTCATTTTCGAATTCTTCTGCATCTTCTACATTTTGTTCATTGTCTAATTCTATATTTGTTTTATTATCTTCTCTATTTT
Source organism: Plasmodium blacklocki (nom. inval.) (assembly GCA_900097035.1). Lineage (NCBI taxonomy): Eukaryota > Apicomplexa > Aconoidasida > Haemosporida > Plasmodiidae > Plasmodium > Plasmodium blacklocki (nom. inval.). The sequence goes on from LT969558.1 coordinate 198,289, forward strand.
TTTTAGTACTTATATAATCATTATAATCACCTTTTTGTGGTAACTCCTTTTTCTTCTTTTGTTGTTGTATTTTTATTTTTTCATCTTCTTCAGTATATAGTTTTTTCTTTTCTCCCATAACATTTTTTAATATAGGTACATTTTTTAACAAAAAGTTATGTACTTTTAATCTATCTTTATATTCTAACAAGCCACACAATCCCCAAACTATCGAATATAACATAATTTCTTCACACTCGTCGATGTTTACTTTTTCATATTTTGTACCAGATGAAAGTGTATAATTATTCATGCTATCAAGTTTTGTGTCATCATCATATTCTTCCTCTTGTTCTTTTTCTTCTTCGTCTTTTTGTTCATCATGATCTGCTTCTTTCTTGTCTATATTTTTATTCTTTTCTTCATCGTTTTGCTCCTTTTCTTCATTTTTTATATTATCTAAATTTTTTCCATATTTATCATTTTTTTTTTCCAAAATTGAAAATAATGGTTTCTTGTCCAAATCATTTGGAAGAGTCATATTTTTAGTATCTTCCAGTTTATAAGATGATTTATATTTTTCATCACTTAATAATTGATCTTTCCCTTTTTTCATTCCAGAAGAAGAAATAACATTTTCTTGTTCATATTTATTATTTACCTCTTCCATATTTGATTTTATCAATTTTTTACTTTGAGGCAATAACTTTTTTTCACTGGTATCCAAAAAAAAAATTTTATTTAAATCTTCTTCGTTGTACATAAAATTATTAATTGCATTAATATATTGAATTATTTGTGAATTTAACAAATTTATAGTCTGTAAAATTAAAATAGAATCTGTGATATCCATAACAAATTTACAATTTTCTTTTAGGAAAGACAAGATTTGTATTTTATCTAAATAAAATATAAATAATTTATTAAATATAGCATATAATGTCATACCATATGTATTTACATCCTTTAATTTTTGTAGCCAACTATATATAAATGGTCTATAACCTAAATCACTATCTGAAATATATACAATACCTGCTCTACTTACAGTAGCAGGTGAAGCATTATTTAAATTTTCAACCTCAAAAGCTATTTTAGTATTATCAGTCATAGGAATTCTATCATTATTAGCTAATGTTAATATTTTATTATCATCTAAAACAGTATTTAGATTCTCAATCCATATAGCATCTACTGGACCATCACATACAATCCAAGTATTATATTTTAAATTATTATTATTATATTTTTCCCATATATTTGCAAAAATTCCTGGAGTCCATTCTTCACTCAAATTATCTTTAACACCATACATATGTTCAGATGTAATCGCTTTTGGATTTAATGTTATAATTTTTGTAACAGTTCCTATATTTGTTAACGCAGATGTTAATATATTTAATATTTCTGTTTTTCCAGTTAATGTATTTCCAACAAGCATAAAACCATGACGAACTAATGATGTTTCATATAATTGTAATATTTTTAATATCCATTTACCTTTCGCACACAATTTCTTTTTCTTAATTATTTGTAATACATTCTCTTCAATTAATTGAAAACTTTTTTTTGTTATATTATGAAACTTTGGAAATACATCATTCAATAATGATAAAAATAATAATACATCGTCATGAATTAATTTTGATAAATTCATATCTCTTAGTGTTCTCATAAGTAGCATTTCTTCATCATTTTCATTTGGTCCAGCAGATCTTTTGGTATCACCAGCAGTACGTAATACAGATAAAATATTTCTTAAACCGAAATCATAATGTTTTTGTTTAGATAACTGCTCTTCACATAAGTTATATAATGACTTAAATTTGTTACTTAAATTATCAATATCTAAATATCCAACAGATGCTAATTTGACTTTTATAATTATTTGTCTATCTGGAACCATCATAGATATAAATCGAAAAAATATTTTCAAATTTTCTGGTAATAATTGTCTACCAGCATAACCAGGATTCATTGTAATAAAGTATGCAGATGATGGATTCAAATTTATAGATTTCGAATCTCCTGGAAATAAAAAATATTTCAATGATTGTTTTTTCGCTGTAACTATAGATTCAATTTGCATAGCTACAACTGATAAAACATCTAAATTAATCCTATTAAATTCATCAAAACATCCCCATAACCCACTTCTACATAATCCTTTAAATATTTTTGCCATATCTTTATATTTATGTTGATTAGAACAATTTGTTACTATTACATATATACCTAAGGTTCTACCTAAATCTTTTACTGTCTCCGTTTTTCCTGTCCCTGCTGGTCCAGCTGGAGCTCCACCATAACACAAACCCAAAGCTTGAGCACATGTTAAATAGCATCGATCTGTTAAAGGAGTTATACATAATCTTTCTTTTATACCTAAATATTCATAAGAATAAATAAAGTCTACATCAGATATACTTATTAGAATAATATTTTTTTCTACTTTATAATAAATTCTTGTTTGTTTTATCCAATCAAAATCGGTAGTTGTTTTAATTTTATGTTCTTTAATTTTTGCAGATATTTCTGTAAATAAATCTCTTTGGTGTACATGTATAGTAACTAATGTTTCATATTTGGTTCTATTTAGTTTAGTACCTAAATCGGATAAACATATATTTACAAGTTCTGACATTATATAATTAATTTTTTTATTGGTAACTTTTAAAATATTTTTTTCTGAATGATATTTATATATACATTTTTCTATATCATTTGTCCACATTACTTGTAAACATATTAATGCAACTTGTGCTATATTTTTATCACAAAATTCTTTTAAATTTAGTGTTTTAAATAATTGTGATGAATTAGATACACCTAACTTACATTCTTTTTTTATAGCTTTTTGCATTTCTTTTTCTAATAATATAAGCCAATTTTCTATATTACCATCAATAGTAACATGATTTACTAACTGAACAGTTTCGATATCATCTTTTTCTTTATTATTAATGCATATGATTCTTTTTTTATTTTGTATAGTTTTAATAGTTAAATAATTAATAGCATCAAATAATTTAATTAATTCTGATTGTATGATATTAATATCTGAACCTTGAGATAATATTTTTAATAATACTAAATTAGATACAAAATAGAAACGAGGAAACTTGCTTCTTTTTCCTTCTAAATAAGATTCTAAGGATTTTTGACAACTTTCTAAACCTTTTTGCATATTTGGTAATAATTCTTTTAACATACTACTTTGACAACATTCAATAACAATAGATGATTCGTTAGCTATATTAATTATATTAATCCAATCCTTATCAATTTGATGAAATCGTTTCGATTCGATAGGCATTTGCCTAGCTATATCTCCACTAGTGAAAACACTTTCCATTGAACACCATAACATTTGTACTTTTATCCATCTTTCTACAATATCACTACAATCAGATAATTTATTTAATAATAATAATAATTTACTTTTAAATGGTTTACTATATTTAGTTGAATTTATATTATTTAATAATATTTGACTTTCTTCTAAACTTTCTTGTATTTCAATAACTTTACTACCAACAAGTATACAAGCATAATCTCTATTTTTCCATTTACTAAATTGAAAACATGTTTCATTCCATATTTTATATTGCTCATTAATTTTTTCTTCAATACTAGCTTCTTTTTCTGCACTATCACATATATCTAATATATCATCTTTCTTTTTTAATAAATGATAATTTATTATATCCTTAATAAAAAAATCCATATTATCTAAATCTAATTTGTTTAAATTATTTATGTATTCTTCTTCATCCAAATATGCGCTTTCTTCTAAAAGTCCTCCATCTTGAAATGTTATATCTTTTTTATTGATTATTTCTTCATCTGTTTGATCTTTTATTCTTTTTTTATTTTCTAAAATTTTTTTCTTCATCTTCTCATCTTCAAATTCATTTGTATTATAAGTATCTTCATCTCTATCAACATGAATAAGATTTTTATGATTTTTTTCATTTTTATCATTATTATTATTATTATTATTATTATCACTATTATCATTTTTTTCAAAAATATTCTTTTGAATACTTGTTTTATTTGACTGATCCTCCAAATCATTGATTAGTTCAATTTGTTTCACATTTTCATTTTGGTTACTTGTTTGTTCAATATTTAAATCTTCAAGTACCTTGTCTTTTTCCATATCGACCAAAGGGTCAATTTGGTGAACTTTATCATTTATTACTTGATTACTATTATTATTATTATTATTGTTATTATTATTGTTATTATTACTGTTTTTGTTGTCAATGTTGAAGTTGTCCTTTGAATGATCTTTTTCCTCATCTGCATAACTTTTCTTTTGAATTTTTTTCTCTTTCCCTGTGGTATCTTTTTTTTTCTTTTCCTTCAAAATGTTTATTATTTCTATCCAATGTCTTTTGAGAATAGTTTTTTTCTCCAGTTCATCTACAATTGGTGTAATATCTTTAAAATAGAAAATTTCCTTCATTAGATTTTTATATATCACAATCATCTTCAGATTTTTTGGTAATTGAGAACAATTTTTTTCAAAGGATAAAATTTCATTTTTCAATTCTTTCATTTTTTGTATACCATCATACCATTTAAGATTTTTCCATTCATTTAACTTTTCTTTTAATTGTACATATAAATCATAAAGAGAATAAAAATTATGAATTTCATTCGAGCTTAGAAATAAATCAGAATGAGGTTGATGCTTTAAACCGAATATAGATTCCCCTTTATAATAACTATTATATTTATTTTTTAACATATTAATTTCTTCTTTATATCTTTTTAATAATTCAAAGGCATTTAATGGATTAATATGTTCACTTTTAAAATTCATTTTAAGAAAATGTTCTCTAAATGTTTTTATATCAATTTTGAATGAATAAATATTATTTATCAGTTCATTTTTCATGGTTGTTTTTTTTTCTTGTATTTCTTCTTCTACATGTTTTGTTAAATTTATTAATTCAGTAAATTTACTTAATATTAAATTCTTTTTCTCTAACTCAAATTTATAAAAGGATACAAACTTTTTTTTCATTACATTTAATTTATTAAATGTGAATAATAAATTCTTATTATATGTATCATCTAAGTTATATAATTGACCAGAAGATTTTTTTTTTTCTAAATTATTTATAAATTTTATTTGATAATTTTCTTCTTCATCATAATTATTAGAATGTCTTAAAGAATCCATTTGTTTTTTTAAAAAGTTACTTATATAAAATTCTAAAATATTTAACATGTCATTTATAGGATTTAAGACAATATCAATAGTTGATTCAAAAATATGTATTTTCTTTATTATATTAATAACATAATATAAAGAATCTATGTCTATAATTTTTTTTTTTAATTTTACTTTTAATGTATTCATTTTTTTAATTAACATATCACTTTTTTTCTTGAGAGGTTCAATAATATTTTTAGCACATTCTAATGCTTCATTTTCAATAATATTTATTAAATACATTTTAAAGCTTTCTAAATTAAATTTAAACATATTTAGCATATAATAACTTTCTATATTATTTATATCTTTTTTTATTTCTATAAATTTTTTTATTTTCTCTTCTTCTTCTTTGTATTTCTTAAAATGATTATTATCTTCATCATCACTATTATCATTATTATTATCGTCACTATCATTATCATCACTATTAACAATATTAGCATCGTCTAAGATACCCTTTGTATTACTCTTCATATTTATATTTTCTAAAACATCCTCATTTTCTGTAAAATTTAATAAGTTTCTTTCTTTTTCCTCATCATCTTCTCTATCTTTCATATAATTATCCATATCTAATATTTTATCATTCATCATATCCTTTTGTTTATTATAATCCCCTAGCACATTACCCTTATTATCATTATTATTATTATTATTGTCACTATTAATATTATTATTATTATTATTTAGTTCCTTTTGTAAGTGGAAATTTTTTATAATATATTTATACTTTTCAAACTTTTTAATAAAATTGTCAACTGCATTTTGAAATATAAATAATTTATCATTTAATTTTAATAATTCTTTTTCAATATTTTTATCTTCTCTTATTTTCTCATAAAATTCAAAGTAATAATTCAAATTATCCACACAATTTTCATTTTCCATATTTAATTGTTCTTCTATAGAAGTTCCTGATTCATTCATGTTATTTTTCGAAAAATAAGAGAAATCTAAAACTTGATCAAATATAAATTTTTTTTTTTTTTTTTTTTTATTAATTTCATCATTTGACAAATATTTATTTTCTTCATTTTTTTGTTCGCTTTTTTTTTTAATTTGATCTCTTTTTTTTGTATTATTAGATAAACCATCCATATCCTGTCCATCTTCATTTTCAACATCTCCATGAAATTGTCTTATTAAATCCTCTGTTGTTATCCAATTATCAATATATATTAAATTATTAATAGAAACGTTGATAATTTTTTTCATATTTTCCTTAATGCTTTTAATGGATGGATTAATGATAATATCATTTTCTTGAATTAATAATAAAATTTCAACAACATTATAATTATTATTATTGTTATTATTGTTATTATTATTATTATTATTATTATTATTATTATTAGTCATGTTCTTATAATTCATCATATTGTCAATATTATTTTGTGTGTTACCTTTGTTTTTATTACTATCATCATGATTCATTCGATTTTTGTCATTTTCATCAAAATTAGACCATGTGTTAATTAAAATCTTAATATTTTTTAAGTATATTTTTTTTAAGGTAGATAAAAATATTTCATAATAAAAATTTCTAGTATTTATTATTTCTTCCTTTGTTATTATACTTTTTAATTTATCTTCATATACATATTGTATATTACTTAGAAGATCAAAAATAGCTGTTTGAATTTTCTTCGATATAGAATTACATAAAATTATTCTTTTATTAAACATTTTCTTTTGTCTATGTATTACTAACCTTTCATTTTTATATTCAAGAATTTTATAAAGTAATTTTATATTATAATATATATGATCTTTTATAATATAATATAAAGAATTTATAGATTCATCAAAATAATATAATTCTTTAAATAAGTTATCAATTGAATCTTCTAAGGCATAATTATTCCAAGTATATTTTACTAGAAATGGTAAAATTAATTCATCAATATATATAAAAAAATATTTCAAACTTAAATCAATACCACATTTCTTATTACTTTTCATCTTTTTTATTAATATTAATATATTATAAAATCTATAATAAAAACTATATATTTTGGATTCTTGAGTTATCATATTTTTTATTTCTTCAGGTAGTTCAAATTCAAAAGAAAGAAATATTTTTGCTTCTCTTATTATTTTCTTAATTCTATTATCGAAATTTACTATTACGTTTTTTGTCTTTGGATGTTTTACAAAAACGGTTACATTTAAACTGTTCATATTTTTTGTGTAAGATAACCAATGTTTAAATAATTTATTTTTATATTCTTCAATAAATTTGGAAATTTTTAAGTATAATTTTAATACTTCTTTTCCAATGCCGCCTTTGAATAAAATATTTTTTCTTTTTTCTTTCTCTTTCTCTTTCTCCTTCTCATTATTATTATGTATATTATTGTTGTATATTTTTTTTGGTCTTGATTTCTGTATTTTTACTTTTTTGTTACATTCATTTAATTTTTCCTCTTCTTCTTTATCTTTAGAATTTTTTTTTTGTTCTTTTTTTATTTCAATTTCTTGCTTATATTCATCATCAGGTTCATCTTCAAGTTCACCTTCTTTTAATACATGATTATTTCTATCGACAGATGATGCTTCCATTTTATATGCAGTTACATTTTCATTGTTTTTCTTCTTATCATAATCTTCTAACAATTCTAAAACTTGTTGTTGTATAGAATTAACTATTTGAACTTTATCATTAATTTTTTCATAAATAGGTTCATCAGAGGCAGGTGATTTCTTTATGTTTTCCATATCCTTATATATTTCCTTATCGTTGTCATTTTTGTCAGAGTTGTATATTTTTTTACCTCTATTCTTTAGGTTCTTATGTGTATCATGATTAACAAAAGTATTCGTATTAATGTTGAATTTTTCATCATAAATAATATTATTGTTGTTATCATTTTCATCAAGAAATATTTTAATGATATGATTTATCTTATAATTAATGCTTAAAGTCCAAAATATATTTTTTAAATAATTAATATTTTTATTTGTACTTAAGTTGTTTTTATAATTCTCCAAATCGTTATTTATAGAATTTAATATTTCTAAAAACTGTTGTAATAATATATCATATTTTGTTTGTACAAAAGTAATTAAATAATCTCTTATGAAAGATTCTTTAAATTTAAAAAATATAAAAAATGAAAGCATAATATTTGAACTATTATTTAATAAATTAATCAACTGTTCTTGTAAGTCACTTTCTAATTCTGATATATATACTCTTAATTCAACAAAATCTCTATCAAAATAGTTATCTGTATAATTTAACATATCATCTGTATGTTTTAATTTAAATTCTTTTATATATTTTTTAAATGTCTTAGTAATATTCTGTACACAATCAAATTTTATACTTTTTAATATCTGAAATTGTTTAATACATAAAAATAAATCTACTAATTTTTTTAAACGTCTACAAAATATTTCTAATTTACAAAATATAACTTTAGAGTTTAAATCAACACTTATACTTGTTGAATTATTCTCTTCAAAAAAACATTTGAGACTTTCAAATTCTTCCTTATATATTTCATGTAGCTTAAAACATAAATTAAATTTCTCAATTAAATTATCAGGATCTAATAACCATAAGTTATGTTGTTCATTTTTTAGTTTGTCTCTTTTTATATCATCATTTATATATATACTTCCTTTTTTTATAATATCTTTTAAATTTTCAAAAGATCTGTTACCATCGTTTTCTCCGTCATCATAATTATTACTATTATAATTATTGTCTCTATCATAATTATTTTCTCTTCTATAACCATATATATGATCTTCCTCTTGTTCATCCACATCATAATCATCATCTTCATCATCATCATAATTATCACTTTCATTATCATTACTATTATCGCTATTATTATCATCATCATCATCATTAACATTATTATTATCATTATAATTATCGTAATCGTTATTATTGTTATTATTATCATTATTATTAACATTATTATCTTTATTTTTTTGAATTGAATAATTTTTCCCATCATTTTTGTCAGATAAATTATCTTCCATATCTCCATTATTCTCTCCATCCATATCACGTATTCTTCTTTTCTCATTTCGTTTATTCATACCTTTATTTTGCTTCCTTTTTATTCTTCTGATTTTTTTTTTTTGGGCACAATAAATTTCCTCCTTACATTTAATAATCATCTGATTAGTTATTTTTATAAATAAATTGTTAAGCTTATTTGGAGTATTATAAAAACGTGCTACTAAATAAATCATTTTAATTGAATTTAAAAGAGATGGTATATTGTCAATAATGTTTTCTACATTACATAAATATAAAGATAAAATAAATTGTTCAATACTTTCTAAATATTTTATATTATCTTTACTTTCATTAAATTCATTTTCAATTTTCGTTTCTAATTCTCTCCATTTATTTAATATATCAAAGGTATATGTATATTTTTGTTCTTCATTATTTGTATTATTTATATTAATATTATTTATAATACTTTTAATTTCTTTACTTCTTAATTCTTCAATTATAAATAATAAATATCGATGTTTATATCTCCAATATTGTATTTCGATAAATGGACCAACGTCTATATTTGATGTCTTATATTGTTGTATTTTCATTTGCATATCATTAAATAAGTTTTCTAATATATTTAAATATTTTGTTAAATGTGCAGTTTCATTCTTTTTCTTATTTATTTTATATTCAGATTCATTTCCTTTCTTTTGAAACTCTCTAATAGATGATAAAGATGATGAACAAGATGAAATATTTTTATCTTCCCATACTTGATCATTTAATATATTTTCATCATATTTTTTATGATTATTAATTTCAGAATCATATATTTGCATTCTCAATTTTACTTTCTTAATATCTTCTAATATTAAAATGAATTCATTTAACTCTTTTATATAAGTATTAAATTCCATCATAAATTTATTTATATCATCATTAGACACATTTGTATTTATCAACTTGTTATTTATAAACAATGGATATATTATCTTATTCAGCATTAATTTTAAAGTATCCAAAATATTAGGAGATAATATTCCGTATAATATTTTCTTATCATCTTTTATATTTTTATTTAAATGCTTATAAAAATAGACAATCTTCTGATCAAATTTTATATTCTCTTCCTTTGCAATAACCATTTCGTTATTTTCTAAACTAAATAACAATAAATCATTTTTCTCATCACATAGAAACTTTTCAACAACAGATCTCTTTTCTTCAATATTTTTATCTATTAAGTAATCAATATTATTTTCTTCTTTATAGGAAAATTTAAGTTTATTCAGTACCCACTTGTATGTATTATAAATCTGCGAATCTTGATTTTTCCTCTCCATCTTATAATTATTTTTTCTAAATATAGCAGCTAAATATTATAAGGGATTAACAAAAAAAAAAAAAAAAAAATACAAAAAAGGAAAAAATAATAATATATATATATATATATATATTTAATTATATTTATATGTGTGCGCTCAAAAATTATAAATTATAATATATACGAATATTTTTTTTTTTATAGTTTTTTTTTTTTTTTTTTTACTCATCCTATAGAAAAATATAGAAAATATAAAAAAAATAATAATATACCCATTAGAAATATGAATTTACACAAATAATATGTCGTGTGATCATATTTACAGAACATCATATATATTATATATACAGTTATTATTAATTATAACTTGTCTTATTAAAAGACATACCTAAAATTAATATATTAATATAACTTAAAATTTATCAATATTTATAGAGAAAATTTTTGGCATAACTCTATATTCTTTTTAAGCTAATAAAGGGAAATAAATAAATAAACAAAGAAATACACATATATATATATATATATATATTTATATATATATATATATATATATTATATATTTTTATTATTTTACATTTTATTATTCCATTCCACTCTTTTACATATTATAGAGAAAAATATTATTTTATCTTCCAATATTCACTAATAAAAATAATACATAAAAAAAAAAAGAAAAATGAATATGTAATCAGTTGTATTTTTTTTTCTAAAAAATTCATAGATTTTAATAACAACAAAAAAAAAAAAAAAACAAAAAAAAAAAAAAGATATAAAAAAATTATATTTTGTTCAAATCATGCTCATATAAATTTTAATAGTTCAAGTTATTAATATTTGAAAGAAAAAAATATTCATACATTAATATATATATTAAAAAAAAAAAAAAAAGTATATTTATCATGTTTCACATAAAAATTAAAATGCATACAAAAAAGAAAGAAAAAAAAAATTATACATACATATATATAATCTGTATGCTTGTATGTATGCATAACAAAAAAAAAAAAATTATCAATTTTATAAATCTTTTTTTTTTTTTATTTTTATTTTTATTTTTTTATATTTTTTTTTTTCTTATAAATAAATTCTATAATATGATTACATGATGTAATATAATAAAATCTACATGTAGAATTAAATTTTTAATTTACAAATCATTTTCTGAAGTAAAGGTGTTGGATTCTTCTAATAATATTCTGTCACTAGAACTGTCTCTCTTTTTTTTTTTTTTAGATTTTTTCTTCTTAGGTTTTTCTTTATCTATTTGATCAAGTTTTAGAGAGGATTTATAAAATTCTAAACCTTTTTTAAGATTTGAAGAACCTTCAGCCTCTTCTAGTTCTTCCATTTCTTTGTATGTACTATCTGTGCTTTTATCTTCACCTTGAGATAATGATTGTCCTTGTTTTTCTGTACTTGTTGATTCAGTGGAAGGACCTTCAGATCCTGATAATTCATCAGTAGTAGATGCAGAACTTGCGCTTTTAGCTTGCTCTTTTAATGGTCCAATATATTTGTATAATTCTATTTCTAAATCTTGATCCTTCGTTCTTTCATCTAATATATCTTTTTCTGAAATAACATCTAAGAAGTGGGCACTGTGTTGTTTTTCATTAACATGATGAGCATCTTCATCTACAGTTTCTTCATATGAAGCTTCATCCATAGTTTGTGGTTTATCAGTTTCATAAAGAACGTCTTGTTTTCTGTATCCAATACCATCATTGGATGTTTCTAATTGTACAGGTATTTCTGATATTTCTTCTAAGTTCTTCTTCTTTAATTGTTCATTGGTTTTAATGAAGCTATCGAAGTTGTATAAGGCGGTGAAAACTGAAACAAAAAAAAATTAAATATAAATAAATTAATAAATAAATATATAAATATATATATATATATATATATATATACATAGCATAAAGGTATAATTTTCAATTATTATATATATATATATATATATATATATATATATATACATTCATTTTTTGATAAAATTATTATTCTCATTTCTTATTAATTCTCTTACCTTTTTCTCTGGAGAAAATATCGGAACTTTCGAAATCCAAGTACATTGTACGCATTTTATCATATCTTGAACTTCTCATTAAGCTATCTATACCTTTTAGTATACGATCTACTATATTTGGATGTATCATTCTGGATTTTATTAATTCAAATTCTTTTGGATAGAAACATGAAAGTTGTTCATAATAATATTCGTTGATATATAATACTGATATAATAGATATAAAATAAAGAACGAATTTTTCTGAACCCTTATTGTAATAAGTTACTAAAAATTCTATAATTGCATATTCAAAAAATGGACTACTAGGATTTGAAGATACTAAATTTGATAATCCTAAATATAATGATAAGAATGTTTCAGGAATATATATATTTCTTCTGTATAAAATTGATGGAACGTGTAATGAGGCTTTACTACAAGCACGTGAATATCTTATAGCCTTATTGTTTTTATATAAAAAGTTTCCTTTTAATAATGTTACACTCTTAAAAAATTTATGTATATATAATGAAGTATATCTTGTTAATGATATCATACTTTCCATATTTAATAACTGTCTAACTATATTATAAGCCTCGACATGAGTAGATATTAATATACATAAAATACGGAAACCTCTGTGTATATCACTCTTTTCAGGTTTACTCAAAGCATCTTTTGTAAGAATAAATTTTTCAATGATCTTACATAACTTTTCTGCAGCAATACCTTTCATTGTTTCTACATCTACTTCTAAATCTAAACTCTTTCTTACATTTTGGCATTGTACTAAAAAAATGTGAAAAAAATTAAAATAAAAAAAAATATGTATAAGTAAATAAATATATATATATATTTATTTATTTATTCATTTTTATATAAAATACATTCATGTAATAAATTAGTACATCATCCATAAGTTATGAAAATATAAAAAAAAAAAAATATTATAATATAAAATCATACAAATAAACAAAAATATTTACTAATAATTTCTCTTCTTACTTTCACTGTTGTCCTCTTTAAAGCTAAAATCGGTAATATTGTGGCTCAATTCTTTAACTGAAAGAAAAAAATTAAAATAAATCAATAAATAAATCAATAAATATATAAATATAAATATAAATATATATATATATATATATATATATATATCAACCATAGCATTCTTTTATTAAAGCATTTTTAGGTTTCACAAATATTTTATTTTGTATTTTCTTATTTATTTCCAAATGTATTGTTTTATTATTGTTTTCCTTTATAATACCTGACACTGGACTAATGGGAGATCCACTTTTTTTAAAAACGAAGAAGAAATTATACAATTTATCTGCAAAAAAGAAGAAACAAAAAAAAAAAAAAAATAAAATAAAATAATAGTTAAATAAGTGTTATTACAATGATGATACAGAGATACACACAATATATATTTATATATTTTAATGAAACACATTTGAGTATATATATATATATATATATATATATGTATGTTTATATAAGATATATTACCAAATATGCTGTATGTGTAGGTACTCAATTTAACAATTTCTTGAAGTTCAACATTGTAATATGGATTGTTAGGTATATCATCATGGAATGATAAGAAGATTAAATTTTTGCTATTTAATTTCTTAAAACATTCTGTATCTAAAGTTTGTACATTATCTAAATAATTTTTTGGTTTATATATATCGAATATAGGTACATTCCAGACTGATTGAGGTTTGATTAAGGTAAAATCACTGTTACTTATAAATTTTTTAAAATTATCTACGTAAGGATTCTTTAATGTTTCAAAAAGGAATTCTAAGTGGTCACATAAGTCTGCAGAGGGATGCATACTTACTGTTTTCTTTTCACATGTTTTTCTAAGAAATTCATCAATACATTTTAATATATTATTACTATTAGCACATTCTTTAGTATAATGTAATTTTATGTTATAAGTTGGACATTGAACAGATATATCATTTGTATTTTCATTTTCTATGATAACTTTTAATAATTGTTTTCTTTGTTCATTTTCAACTGTTGAATATAAATTTTTTATAGCTGTCATTTGAGACCCAACAGAAGAAAGAAAAACTTTATATTCTTCTTTATTTAATTGATATTTTAAAAATTCTCCACTTTCACCATCTTTTATATTAGTTTTTATTATGGGGGGTAGTATACAATATTTATGAAATTCTTTAACTGGGAAATATGTATATTTACCTTGTGGTTCTACATCTCCAAATATATATGAAAAATATAATCTTTGTTCTTTATCAAGAAATTTCATAACAGGATTTACATATGGTTCTTCATATTCTTTTAAAAATTCAGATACCCATGATCTATTTAAGCAAGGTGTAAAATTATGAACGTTTTTATCTTTAAGATTCTTTGGAACTCGAAATTTCACAGATAAATAATGTTCCACAAACCAATAAAATTGTTCAGGTTCCTCCACAAAATCTAAAAAGGACTACAATAAAAAAAAAAAATAATAATAAAAATAAAGACATATAAAATTTATATACAAGTATACATTTTAATATTCTGATGTGTTAAATATATAAAATGAATTCATATTATATATACAATAAATAAAAGGAGTAAACAAAAAGAAAACATTTTATGTATAAATATATATATATATATATATATATATATATATATATATATATATGGACACGCTTTTTTTTATGTACATATATATAAAAATAAAAAAAAGTACACCTTTAGAAGTACAGTCAATATAATAATTTATTAAATATAAAAAAAAGAAAAAAAATTAATATTTAGATATATATGTATGTCACTATTATGCATCATTTCATTATTTTATTCATTTCAATTTCTCTTACTCCAGCGTCTGGGCCATTTCCTTTCAAATTATAATAAAGAGCAAAATTACAGTCTAAAAGGGTTTTTAATTTCTTTGTTACAAAACCGGCGAATACATCTTTTCCCAAAACTAAAAAATTAATAAAATAAAATAAAATAACATATAAATATATATAAATATAAAAATATATATATATATTATATACTCAACTATAAATGCACTCGTACAATCATTTTGATATACTGTACTTTTTTTATTAAAAAAAAAAAAAATTACCATTAACGGTTGAAAATGATAAAAAAGTTATAATAAATAATGTTACTAAATGCTTACTACGCATATTTTTTAACTATATCATCCTAAAAAAAAGGAAAAGACAAACCAACATAATTTAAATAGAAGTTCATATATATATATATATATATATATATATATACACGTACATATCTTTATTTTGTAATTTTCCTTCTTTTACCTATAATATTATTTTTATTATGTTGATCGTATTATTTAATATATATATATATATAATATATATATATATTATTATATATAATATTATCTATTTATTATTATTATTATTTTTATTAAATTAAATAAAATAAAATCTAAAACCAAATATTAAAAAATTATAGCATTCATATTATAAATATATTATTACAATATATCATATGAATATACATATATGTATATATATATATATATATATAATTAAAAATTACTAAAAATTAAAGCATAGATAATATATATGAATTATTATACAATGTATTCTTTTGTTAAAACACAAACAAAAAAATTATATATATTATTAAATAAAAATACCTAAATCTTAAAAATCTAAATCACATTGAACATATATATATTTATATATATACATATAATACACATGTATGTATGTATTTTTTTTTTTAAAGAAAAATTATAAAAGTTTTGGTTAACACAAAAAAAAAAAAAAAAAAAAAACAAATAATAATGAATGAAAAAATATGGGGGAATTAATTATACATAAAAAAAAAAAAAATTATAACACAAAATTATAGCAAAAAGTTTTTTCTTCTTTTTTATCGTTTTTTTCATGTTTTCCTTTTTTTTGTCATTTTTTATTCATGTTTCTTTTAATTTTCATTTCAATTGTAAATTTATTATTTTTTTTTTTTCTTTTATTATTTTAGTATGTATTATATATAAATATATTATATATATATATATATTATATATATGTATATATGTATTATATATATATATATTATATATACATATGCGTGAATAAATCTAAATACAGGTTTTTAATAAATTTAATATATATGTATTTTAGATGTTAATATATATACGCATATAAATATATGTGCTTAATTTTTATTTCTGCACTTAAGGATGTATTATTTTTTAATTATTTTATGTGTAAAATAATATAATTCCCTAATATATATATGAAGTTTATACTAATAATATTATAATTTTTATTGTCTTTATTTTAACAAAAAAAAAAAAAAAAAAAATGGAAATTTATTAATATATATATTTTTTTTAATGCACCATTGTGCACCTTTGGTACGTATATTAAATTAATTAAAAATTAATATATACATATAATATATTAAATATTTATAATAATATATTGTATATATTATTATAACATATATATATATATATGAACATATTTATTTAAGGTTAAAAACAATGTTTATAATTTTTTTTTTTATTTCTTTTTTAATTTAGATACACTTTTAATTTTTCGGGTATTGTATATATATAAGTCTATATATTTGTATAAACATATCAAAATGTGTATATTAAATATTATATTTAAATTTAGTTCCCAAAAAAAAAAAAAAAAAAAAAAAAAAGTTCCATTCCTTTATTGTGTATATTAACACATATATATATATATATATATATATATAATATAATATAATATAATATAATATAATAATTATATTTATACATATGTGTAAAAACACTGGTTTAATTATTTTATTTTTTATTTTATTTTTTTTTTTTTTTGTAGAACAAAATTCTTATTAAGTACTCAAATTAAGTTATTATATATATATATATATGTACATATAAAATAATTTTGTTACATAATTTATAAGACATTTATTTTCTTTTTCTTTTTCTTTTTCTTTCTCTTTCTTTTTTTTTTTTTTTTTTTTTTTTTAATATATATTGAATAAAAGGTCACACAATGAAAGTCTTAAATTTTTATTTTTTTCTTTGTTTTACATCATTTAATAGTAAAAATATTTATACTGGATTTGTAAAAGAAGATATTAAAAGAAAAACAAAACAAAAAAAAAACATCAGGGAAATATGATATAGATATATTTTATCCCTTTTTATAATTATAATTCATAAAAATTAAAGTGTGATGACTTTTAACCAATCGTTTATTTAATTAATTTATTAAAAAAAAAAAAAAAAAAAAAAAAAAAAAAAAAAAAAAAAACCCTAAATTGTGTAGTATAATTATAAAATTATTTATACTAAAAAAAACAATGTACTATATATATATATATATATATTTATTTATTTATTAATTTATTTTTTTTTAATTTATTATTTATACTTTACTCATTTTTTTGTGGTTATATATATAATATTTTATTTAAATCCAATTTATGCTTATATATGAGCAAAAATTGTCTACAGGAAAAATATGAATAAAAATTTAACAATTATGAAAAATTTTATTTTGCTTTTAAATTTATTTATTTTATATACTTCAATATGTTATGGTTAAACTTATTATTTTATGTACAAACAAGTACAACTGAATTTATTAATTTATATACTTATACATACCGTTCAATTTATTTATTATTTATTTTGTGTATTAATTATTATATAAAAAAAAAAAAAATAAATAATTTGTCTTTATAATTCTTACAAAATTTACATTTTCGTATTAATCTGTGTATTTTATCATTTTTTTAATATATATATATATTTATTTATTTATTTAATTATTTATCCATTTATTTATTTTATTCATGTTAGACTTAATAAAAGTATTATATTTTTTATTATATATGTATTACCCATTTATGATACTATTTTGAAGTAAATAAAAAAAACAAGAAAAAAACAAGGAATTAATTAATTAAAGTATTGATTAATGTATACATATATTTTACTATTTATTATTTTGTAAATATTTCCTTTTCATATATTTTATTAAATAAGATAATTTAATATTATACAAATATATTATATATATATATATATATGTATTTTTTTATTTTTTTATTATTTTATTATTTTTTTGAATGCATACTTACTATTTTGTTTGTATTTTATTTTATTTATTTTTTTATTATTACACACATATAATAAAAAAAATATATGTATTTTTTAACGATACAAAAAAAAAAAAAATAAATAAATAAATAATAAAATAAAAAATAATAAAAATAAAGACAACTTTTAGAATATATTATATATTTATGTGTATTAATCTTTTTGTTTTATATATCTTTTACGTAGTTATAATATAAAATAAAAAGAACTTATATACATATAATAGTAAACACAACTAGCTATATTCTACATGAAAAAAAAAAAAAAAAAAAAAAAATATAAAAAAAAAAAATGTATATTATAAAACAAGGAAAAATTCAAAAATTACAAAATAATATTATTCCGAGTATATTTTTATTTTTATTTGTAATTTATTAATATGTTTATGTTTTTTTCTTTTTTTTTCATTTTTATATTATTTTATTTTATCTTTGTACAGATATCTTTAAAAAATGCTAATGTATAATTTACATATAAATCATTAACCATTTATATGTAATAAGTGTATTATAATTTACATATTATATTTATAAGTCATAATATATTTCTTTATTAATTCGCTAATATATATATATATATATATATATATATATTTATATTTATTCATTTACTTATATTTATATATGATGTACGAATTAAGCAATAAATACATGATTGATGTGAAAAGATGCATAAAAGTATATAGAGCATGTCTTATTTTACATGTCATTCTAGCCATATTACAATTGTTGACCCCTAGACCATTTTTGTTTCTTTCCCATTTAGTAGTAGTATTTATTGGGATTGATTGTTTTTGTTCATATTTAACATTTAAGTATTTTTGTTTTACTGTTGTAAATATGATATGTGGAATTAGTGACTTTATATGGTTACTTTTCAAATGTATAGGTAAAAATAAATTTCAGTGGTTAGATCCTCAACATTATTGGAAAATAATTAATATGGATAATATATTTCTTGAATTTTTATCAACGTCATTACACTATATGATTGAAGATAAAGAAAGTGATGAAGAATCACCTCAAAATTTACAAAAGAAATATGAATATATTAAAAACTTTTTTAAATTATTACCAATACAAAGAAAAACATTTGCATGGAAAATTTATATTGAACTATTTATAATTGTTATAGGAATATTTTTATATTTTATTGGATCATATATTAGTTGGCAGTTATATAAGTATTCTTTAAATTATAATCATAATGATCTTATATTTCCTAATTATCATTATGGTACTTTTCACGATGAAAATAATAAAAACAACCCTTCACCACAAAGTGATTTTATACCTTTCATTGGGCAGCCCTACAGAATATCCGACTTTTTAGAAAAAAATTAAATATCAAAAAAAACAAAAAAAAAAAAAGGAAAATAAAAGACAACAAATATATATATATATATATATATATATTTATGTGTATATTTTTGTTGTTTTGGTTTATTTTTTTATAAAAATATGTGTATCATTTATGTTACATGTATTACATTTTTTTTATGTATATTTTTATTTTATAGACATTATATATATATATATATATATATATATATGTAAATTTTTATAACATGTATAGGATTTTTTTAAATGTATTATATATACTGACACACCTTATTAATTTGAAACTATATTTAATCATTTGATTATATTATAATTTTTTTTTGTTTTCATCATTACTTTATTTATTAATTTATTGTTATTTTATTATATTATTTTATTTTCTTTTTTTTTATATTAAAAATTATAAACGCAAAAAAAATTCCATCCCATTTGGATATTATAATAATATACTTATGTGCAAGTATATTTTCCTGATCTTCTAATTTTACTTTTTTCTTTTATTTTTTCATATATAACTTAAAATAATATAATTTTTAAAAATTGTAGATATATTTAGGATATTTTTCATTTCTTCCATTACATATATATATATATATATATATATATAATTGTAAGTCATAATAGTTCTTTTCTTTACTTTCATTAATTATAGTAAAGAAAACATGAAAAAAAAAAAAGAAAAAAAAAGACATTGAATTATACATATGTAATAAATTTTAAATTTATACATATTGAAAAATTCTTTAGTGTCTAATTTTTAATCGTTTTTATATATGTTTTCTTTTTTATATTTCCAAATGATATATTAAGAAAAAAAAAAAAAAAAAAATAGTAAGAAAAATCATATATGTTATCAATTCGTAATTAATTTTTTTTTAATAACCCTATATCGTAGATATAAAAAATTTACGATAATAAGCTCATGGGAATATATATATATATATATATATATATATATATAGATCTAATAAATATTATATTTTTTTTTTTTTTTTCCTTTGTAGTAATTATTCATTTTGTAGATCAAAATAAATAGATTGAAATTCACATTTTATTGTTTATTTATATTATATTTAATATATATAATGTTAACTTACATTAATTATACATTCTCTGTGTTATAAAAATAAAGAAAAAAAAAAAAAAAAAATATGGAGAACGATCTTGTAGATGAACCCATTAGTTTAAAGTTTTGTTATGGAATTAATAATTCATTAAGTAGCGTACATATTGTAGAAAGAACAAACAAGAATAAAGAAGACAAGAACATTGTTAAAAATATCAAAGCGGTTGATAGTAATAGGAAAGATGACTATTCGTATGATAAAAATATATATACTTTTAATAATAGCGATGAAAAAAACAACCATAAACATATAATATACAGCTCAGATAACAATATAGTTTTGTTAGATGGAAAAAAACAAATATTATTTAGAGGACACTTCAATAAAATTTCAAGCGTTATAAAAAGTTATAATAATGAATACATTCTTTCATGTGATAAGGGATTGAATTCTTTTATAATATTATGGAGATTAAATGACATTTCCTTTTTAGATCCCATAAAAAAATTTTATTATAACAGTGCAGAAAATGAAAGAAAAGGAACACATATATATATTAATAAAAAGAAAAATCAAGATGAATGTGATAAAAATCAAATAAATGATAGTACGATAGACAGTACTACCGAAAATGATGATGCTATAAATGATAATGTAGGATACGAATGTATAGATATAAGTTATGACAATAGATATATATGTGCATTAACCGAAGAAAAAATATATATGAAATCAAATACAAAGAATGATGATGAAACAAAGGAAAAGGGAAAAAATGAATCTAAAACTAAAAATAAACAGGGTACATTAATTAAAAGAAATAAAGTAAATAAAAATAATGATATTTATTTTCAATATATTATAATTTTCGATATAAATTCGATAGATCATCCTATCGTATGTACTGATAAAATATTTGGAAAAGACAAACAAACAAAAATTAGATTTAATAAAAAATATGAAATAATTTCTAATAGTTCATCTAAATTATATATATACAATTTTGAAAAAAAATATAGACAAATAAGTCATTATAGTCCTTCATTATATAAAAGTAATAAAATTAATGAACAATTCATTTTTACAGATACATGCTTTGTTGACGATACTACAACATTATTAACAGGTACTACAAATGGATATATAATCGTTTGGGATTATAGTTCTATATTTATAAATAAAACAAAACATAATATTAAACAAAGGGAATATCAAAAATCTTTGGAAATTCAGAAAAATATATCAATAAATATTCTTCATAGTTATGGAGATTTTATAATCCTTGGATTAAGTGATGGTAGTGTTAAAATATTTGATAAAGAATTGAAATGTTATGCTTGGTTTGAAAATAATCAAATAGGTTCTATTAAATCCATATCGTTTCAATTATGTGATTTTAAAAATGATTTCTTTTTATGGAAACCTTTCATTATATTTTCGGATAAAAATTTTATTAAAAAAATTTATCCAAATAGTTTTAATAATCAAAATAATACTACACATCACGATCAAGATTTGTTATATAGAACAAATCATGATTCTCAGAATGTTTATACAGATACATTTAATGATTCTATTCCTGACGAATATAACAAAAACAAGGATGAATTGTATATAAATGAAAATTGTACACATAAAGAAAAATCAATTAGTAATATAAATGACAGTCATGTATTTTCTGAACGAAATAAGGAATCTACTAGTATAAATGATAGTAAAAACGATAAAAGAACATGTATGGATACTCAAAATATTAAGCAAATTAATTATATGTCATCTAATCAAATGAATAATACACCGACTAATCGAATAGTTTTACATTTTAACAGCTCCAGAATAAGTTGCATTTGTGTTAATCCAATTAACAATGAAAATATAATATATATAGGAAATGAAAATGGACTAATTGAGATATTTGATTTTGAGAAGAATGAAAAAGTACACAGCATATATTTAAAAGAGAAAGAAATTGTATCTATGATTTTTACGAATAATGGTAAAATTTTGTGTGTCGGTTGTAAATGTGGCTTTGTTCATTTGATAAATTCAATTACCTTTGAAATTTTTTTTAATAGTAAAGATATGAAGTACGAAATTAAATATTTATATTTTAGTGAAGATGATAAGATATTCATTTCTTCGGCAATATATGCAAATATTATAATATATAAAAATGATAGTGAAGATATATATGACTGGAAATATTCATATAAAATTAGTAACAAAAATAATAATAATAATATAACATTTAATGACTTACATATAGTAACACAATCATCTACTGAATATCTATATAATATTATAGCAATAACAGATAATCGTTATATCATTTTTCATTATTATAATTTCAAAGATAATACAGTAAATATTTCTTATATGAATATCGAACAAATTTATGTACCAACTTGTATTTCAGGAAATTTATATTTTTATAATAGAAATATTATATGTATATGTAATGATGGATGTAAACTTAGATATATGGATTTAGAAACAAAAAAAATAATAAAAACTATACATCTACCATTTAAAGAAAAAAAAGTTCAAAAAATGTTCCCCCTTGTAATGAATGAAGATATATATAATAATAATAATAATAATAATAATAATAATAATAATAATTTTGATAAAGACAACGACCAAAATAATACAATAAAATATAAAAATCGTTTTGATAAAAAAAATATTTTTTTATTTGTATTAAATGAAAAAATGATTGTATTTACACAAACACCAATAGATGCAAATTGCTTGAGATATATCGGAGGTATAATATGTAGTGGAAATATAAAAAATGTTATATCTAAAAAAAATAATATTTTTATACTAAGTAAAAATAAAATATTCTATTATGAAATTCATACAAATATCCTAAAAAATAGTATAGATATTCAAAATAATAGTTTACAAACTTTTATTGAACAAATTGGAGGTACAAAAAGTTCTATGTATAATCAAATAATGGACTCATTCTATTATTGTGAAATTCAAAAAAATAAATATGAAAAGAAAAAAGAAAAATATAATATTAAAAAGTTGTTAAATATTTTATCTATAGAATATATATTTGCTTCTATAAATATCTTCTTATCTAAATTTGAAATACAAAATATAATACAAGAGTATCATTTTTATTATAAATACGTCATAAATTTATTAAAGCAAAATAAGCATTCCATAAATCATGTAATAAATATACAGGATGGACAACTCATTAATTATAAGACAGACAACGATATATTGCTCAATAATATATATTTTCTGCAAACAAATCACACAAAAGGTAAAACAAAGAAAACAAATTAAAACAAAACAAAATAAAATAAAATGAAATAGTAATAATAAATATACAATAATATATAAATATATATATATATATATATATATAATTATATATTTATTTATTCTTATATATTTTTAGACATTTCTGCACGAAGTAACTTAAATTCTGAACAATATATTTTACCTAAAAACTCTATGTCAAAAAATTTAAAAAAAGAAGACAATGATTTATATATAAATAATATAAACCAAATTAATCATAACAACAATACGAAGGAAAACCAAGAGGACTTTAAAAATACAGATATTACTAAAGAGTGCGAAAATATATATTTCAATATTAATGCATTTATATATACATATTTTAATTATATATCAGAAGAAAATGCAGATACTGAAAAAATTATTGAAGATATTATAAATTATTACAAAAATGAAAATAAAAAAGCAAAATTGTCATTCAGTGATCTTCTAAATATATTAAATAACAATGGAGAAATTATGGACCAAATGGAAGTTAACAGAATATTTCAAATTTTTACAAAAAAAGATGAACCATTTGATGAAAATGATTTCTTAAATATGGATATATTGAAAGAAATGCTAGAATAAATAAACAAAATATATACATAAAAAAAATATAAAAAAAAATTAAAAAAATTTAAAAAAAAAATAAAAAAAAATAAAAAAAAATAAAAAAAAATAAAAAAGAAATATAAAAAAAAATACTTGTAATTATTTAATCTCCCTTTTTCACAATTCTGCATTGTTATCCCTTGGAATTTCTATATCTGTAGTAAAATCATACTCAATTGTTGGTATGACCCCAGATATAAATTTTAACAAAAACAAGAGATACAAATCATGCCTAAAACGAAATACATACATATACACATTTATTCTCTTTTTTATTCATTTTGTTACATAAAAAAATATATATATTTTTTTATTTTTATTTTCACATTATAACATTTTTGTTATATTATTTATTTATTACCTTGGTTCTTTTTCTTCACTTATCCAATTATTAACAACATTCAGTATTGCCTCTGCATGCCTTGAAAATGAAAGCATTAAAAATAATTATAATCAAAGAAAGAAAAAAAAAAAAAATATATATATATTTCTAAATTACTTGCATGGATGTATGGAAGCTGTCATAACACCAGTACACGGATGAGGATCATACTAAATTAAAAAAAAAAAAAAAATATATATATTTTTTTTGATATATTCTTCTATAAGATACTAGAAAAATACAATCATATAACACTATAAGAAATACAATATTATTTTTATCTTAACCGTGACTGTTTTATAACTATAATCTGATAATATGTCCTCAAAAATTTCCTCTGATTTTAAAGGATCTCCATTCTATATTAAAACAAAAAAAAATTATATATTATATAAAAAAGTATATATATGAATACACATATATATATATATATATATATATATATATATGTATACCTCATTATATCCAAAGAGCCATATTCGAGGTGTTTGATAATATTTATCGTACGTTATACTAACATCATACGTACGTATTTTCATAAGATCTATATATATTCATAAAATAATAATATAAAGTATTTGAACAAATTCAACACATTATACAAATCTATTACATAATTAAAAGAGTAACATTTTTAATTTTTATGTATCAAATTATTATAATAAATTTATTTTTAAAAGTATTACTATCATGTAACATATTCTTTGAATAACAACTTGTACTATTTATTGATGCAGGATCATGCTCCTAACAAAATAAAATATATAAATATATATATATATATATAATTCATATATCATGATACTATATTTATATTTCATTATATTTCTTATATTTTTATTTTACTTTAATAAAGTTATTTTCCATATAGAAATTGTTTATATCAATTGCTTCATCGCAATTATCGTCTTCTTCTTCTTCCTCTTCATAATTATAAATCTGTTAAATTTTATAAGAAATAAGAATATTTATATTATATATCGTTTATTATATATCTTTTTTTTTTTTTTTTTTGTTTCCTTTTGTACATTTTTCTCATTCATTGTGTAGGAAATATTAGGTAAATCTACCAAAAAAAAACAAAAACAAAAATTAATTATATTATAAAAATGTATTAATCATAATATTTAACATATTTATTCAAAAAATATTTGGATGAAATAATAGATATATATTCTTGTAATATTGTGAATAACATATTCTTTTATTTATTTCTTTTTTTATTATTACATTCATATATATCTGTGGGATTGTTATCTTCTTCATAACTTGGGAGTAACCATTCATTATCTACAATTTTCTATTTAAGATAAAAAGATTAACAATATTAAATTAGACATATATATATATATATGTACATATATTTTGGTATATTACCAAATCGTGGACTATATTATTTAGGTCTTTAATGCGCTGTTTACATGGAACATTTTTGGTAATTAAAAATTGCTTGTTTTCTGGTAAATACGGTACTACCCTATCTTTATCAGCTTCCTGCCTAAAATATAATGAATAATTTATATATGGATATACAGTTAAATATATTAAAATAGTTAACAAAGACATAAGATTTTATTCCTATAATATTATTCCCATATCTATTTATATATTATTAATTTCTTTCTTTTTTTTTTTTTTTTTTTTTACCATTCCCATGTTTTAAATTTATACACTAAAAAGTCTCCAGAATCAACAAATTCTGAGGGAGTTAAGGTACCTAAATTATAAATAAATAAATTATAAATAATTTTCCTTCATATATTAAAATAATTTTGTTTTTAAATTATAAATACTTAACCTAAGTTATAAATGATTACTATTATATACATCTCACAATTTACAACTTTATAATAAATAAACATACATACATAAATATATATATATATTATTAGTAAATAATATATTTATTTTTTATATAATTATACCATTTTGAATAAAAGTAGATGTACTGTTAACTGTTTTAAAATATGAGTATAGCTTTCGGCAAGTATCTCCTATTTTATGTTTTACATTTATTTGGTCACTCATTTTATAATTGAAAATAATGAAACTTCCTTTTTTTTTTCTTTATTAAATGAGAATATAAAATTAGAATAATATATAATAAGAAATTAAATATATATATATATGTGTTAGACCATTTTTTATTTACTGCAAAATATACACATGTTTAATTATATTTAATTATATATATACATAATATTTTAAATAACCAATTAATGGTAGCCTAAATATTTACTATTTGAACAACCCATTTACATTTTATAATTAATATTTTATTTTTACACAATATATAAAAAAAAAAAAAAATGTACATATATATAATATATATCAATATTGTTATTATAATACAAAAACAAAATATAAAAAAGACGTCAACTTTGTATAATTTAAAATTATAACTTTTTTTAAGTATGGAACCATTTAAAATATTCCTCCTTTTAAGACTCATAAAAACAAAACTTGAATAAGTGATTATATATAAATTGAAAAGTTTAATATTTAAAAGAATAAATTATTTTAAATATATATGATCATTTATATATTTATTTATATATTTTATTTTTTCTTATAAATAAATTTGTATCGTAATATATAGATACGGAAATATTTAAAATATCCACTTAGCAAAATTTATTTTCTGTTCAATTTTAGTTTCGCATAATATAAATTTAAAAAAAAAAAAAAAGAAAAAAAAAAAAAAAAACAATATATAATAATATTATATATAATGTATATTATTTATTTTATTATATTGTATTATTTTTTCCTTCTTTTTAATATATTATAACAGAAAAAATTTATATATATAAATTATTCAAAAGTGAATTAAGAATTTTTTTTTTATTTTTTAAAAAACATGAAAATTTCCATTTCACTAGTAATTATCTTATTTTTATTTATTTGTTGAGTATTATTACATTTTTTTTTTAAGCCCATAGTAATAATTTTATTATTATATATTATTCTATTATATATATATATATATATATATATATATATATATATATTATATATATTTCATTTATGTATAAGTAATGATCTTATATAAAATATATATATAATATTTTACTTATTAAATTTAATGTATTATATATATATATATATATATAAAATAATAATATAATATATATATTTGTAATTATACTTTTAATGTTGAATGCCATTTTTTCATTATATTATAATTACAAATTTACCTATAAATAAAAATAGAAAAAAAAAATAGCCACATACATTATATATATATATATATATATATATAATATTATATTTATATATATAATTTATATATTAAATTTTAGAATAAAAATTTCCTTTATAATTTATTCTTATATATATATATATATATATCATTTTTATTTTTATATATAAGTATATATTTATAATATTATATATATTACTTGATTTATGCTTTTAAATAATTTACATATTTAAAAATAAAAGATGTTATATTTTTTAATTTGTAAAATGTTATAAAATGTAATAGATCCATAATTTTAAAATAATATTTTAAAGATTTGTATTTATATTATAATATATATATATATATATATATAAGAGAAATCGAAAGAAATGAGAAGGATTGTTATGAAGAATATTTATAAAAATATTATTATATAAAAATCTAGAACTTTTAAAGCTGAGTATATTTTCCTGTACCAAAGATATATCCAAATATATATATATTATATATACTACCACGAAAGTTTAAAAACATTATTACATATTTTTATAGCTATTTTAATTATATAAATTTGAAATAATTTTCGTTTCATCAAAAAAAAGAGGAAAGAATTATTATACGAGTTCATTTTTTTTATTACCCTTCAGAAAAGCAGATACATTTTAAAATAAAATATATGTAAATATTATAGCTTTTACTTTAGCAATCCATAATATTATAATATAACCAAGTGAATACACATAAAGTAAGTATTGGAAGAAAAATGATGTAGAGGGTGATAAAATATTTCCGATTCTGAGTTTATAAGTATATATATAAGAACAATTATGTGAACAATTAATCAAAAAAAAAATATATATATATATATATATATATATATATATTATTTTTGTTCATATAATTTTTTTTTTTTTTTCTTTACCATTATGTTGTATTTTAATAAATATATAAATTTTTTTTTTTTTTTTTTTTTTTTTTTTGACATCCAAGATATAATATTTTTTGTATGTCTGAATATTATACTATTTTTTCCTCTGTTTAATATTTGAACATTTTCAACTGACTTAATCCTTAAATTGTGTATATATATATATATATATATATATTATTTTTTTTAATATTATATATTAAAAAAAAAAAAGAAATTGACGTGAAACAGAACAAAATTAATATTGTAATATAAAACTTATAAAGAAAAAAAAGAAATAATAATATTAGAAAAGAACGTAAAAATATATATAAATATATCGTTATATATATTTGTTTATTTATTTTATCTTAAAATGTACATAAAAAAAAAAAAAAAAAGTATGAGCAATGGAAAATATTTCAATAGAGAATGTTAATGTCAATGAAATTAATAATAAAAAAAGGAAACAAAATGTAGGTCAAAAAAAAAATACAAGTAATCATGAGATGATAAATACGCCAACAGATATAGCTATATCTGGTGAAAATTACAAACCTAATGAATTAAAAAAAAGGACACAAAAAAAAAGTAAAATATCAGATGCACAAAATATGGAAATTTCTCAAGAAATTAATCAGGAAAAAAATAGTTTATCATTAAAACTTCAATTAAAGAATGGAGATAATTTAGATATTGTTGATAATTATAATTCTAGTAATAATAATGAAGAAGATGAAAAACATGCAGATATATTAAATAATGATTATAAAACAAAAGATGATACAAATAATATTCTAATACTTAATAATAATAATGATAATAATAAATTGAATAGTATCTTGCCTCAAGATAACAGTGATGACAATAAAAGAATAAATATTTTTGAAGATGGTAATTTAAATAGAAATAATGAAAATATAAAGAAAAAAAATAATAAAGAAATTATATCCGAATTAAAAAATACTCTTAATATTGTTGAAAATTCAAATGCACAACATAATATTGAAGGTTTGAATAAAGAAGAAATTAAAATGTTGGATTCTTGGTATTTTGCCAATAAGATGAAAATTATTCCATACTTATTTGACGACAAACCTATACATATAAATTTATTGAATTCGCTATATATGTTACATCCATATTTTAAAAACCATAAGACAAAAATTATAATATATTTAAGGTTTGTAAAAAATAAATATGAAAATATTATAAAGAAGAATAATGAAAAATATAACAATGAAACAATAGAAATCGAATGTAAGGCAACCATCTTAAAGATATTAGGAAATAAAATTGAAAATTTTAAAGATATACAATATATGGATAAAGTTATTACGTTAATACAAAATGAAAATTCTTATATTAATGTCAAATATTTTTTCTACTTTATTTTAGATGTATCTAATGATTATATGATATATAATAACTTTTTACAACAAAATGGATTATTATGTATAAAAAATATTTTACATAATATTGCTGAGAAAAAGATTATAAAAAAAAATATACCTTTATTAATCATATTATTGAACTTTTTGAAAAACTTAAATATTAATCTCAATCATTTAAAAACTACCCTTATCGGCATACCTATAAATTTTATAGCAAGGAATAAAATAGATGAACAACATAATTTGGATTACGTTACAGATAATAATAAAGTTAGAGAACTAGCAAAAGAATTAATAAATAAATGGAAATTAATAAGAGACCAAGCTTTAAATAATAATAATAACAGTAATAATAATAATAATAATTATTATGAAAATCAAAATGATCAAAATGGACAAATAGAAATTGTAAATATTAACAAAGTACAAAAAGATATAGAAGAAGCACAAAAAGAAAATGCAAATAATAATAAATATAATAATAATAATAACAATAATAATAATAATTTTATGTCTAATATGATTAATACTACAACAAATCATCATATAAATATTTTAAATGATAATAAACCAAAATCAAATAAAAAATCACCTAATTCGATTTCAAAAAATGAAAATAAAAATATCATGCTTGAAATTATTGATAATATAAATGAAGAATATGAAAAAAAAAAAAAAAGACATTTGGAATATAAAAAAGCCAAAATTGAAGGTAAAATTAAAAAATTTAGTGCTCTAAAAAATAGTACAGAAATAAAAAAAAAAACAGAAAATCTATTAACTAATTTAATTAGCGATAACATGATTCGTCCCCATAGTGATAATAATAATAATAATAATAATAATAATAATAATAAAATTCATTCTAAACCTATTATTAATAATAATATTATGTCACATAATATGAATGCCATGGATTATAATGATATTTATTCCAATGATAGAAAAAATTATAATAATAATATTAATAATGAACATTTAAACAGTGATATATATAATGATGGAATGGCTAGTTCGTATAATCATATGAACAAAAATGTTTATTCACAAAATTATACAAGGGTGGGAGATCATTCCATGGATTCTCCAAACTATATGAATAAATATAATATCAATAATGGACATAATTCAAACGAAGTATCAGCTAATAGACAACCCTTTTCCCAGTACGCTCCAATAAATACACCACCACCCATAAATAAAAAAATTGCTCACAGTAATAATAATAATAATAAATATATTAATGATAATTATTATAATAGCAGTAGTATGATTCCTAATAAATATAGTCCAGGTGGTAGATATTCACCATCCACCCCTCCCACAAAACAATTTCAGAATGAAAAATATGGTAACTTTTCTCCACCTATAAATGATCCTTTAATAAATAAAAATAACTATGACAGATATAATTATAATCCTTCCAATCGTCAGACGTATGATAGAAAAGGTAATGAAAAGAATTATAAGCCATCCAAATTTTCAACAAAAAGAACAAACAAATTTTCATATGATGAACCATCATTTGATAATAATATAAATGTAAAGGATGCAAAACAAAATATAAAAGATCCCTTTGAATATTATTCTAATAATAATATGCAGAAGGAACCGTATAAAAATAATAAAAAATTAGAAATAGAAAATATAAGAAATTTACTTAATAATGATGCAATAATGTCATCACAGCAATATAATAATAATGATATAAATGAACCAATGAATGTACAAACAATGAAAAATGATAACAATATTAAAAATTCAAAACAAAGACATATCAAGGAACAGTTTGAAAGTCTCAATTTATTACTAAACAGCAGTAATAATAATAGTAATAGTTATGATAATAATAATATGGATGAACCATTAGATAGTAATTTAAATGATATTTTTTCTTTTTTTAAAAAGTTTGAAAATGTTAAGGAAAATTATCAAATTAATAAAAGTGATTTCATTTATCCATCTAGTATATTTCACGATAGTGAAATAAAAAAAAATGATATAATCATAACATTTAAATATGATAGTCATGATAATATTCCAATATATATAAAATATAATACAACATCAAATAAAAATATAATCAACACAAAATTTTCAAATAATAATTATCCAAACCAATTAAATAATATGGAACCACATAATAATAAAGATCGAAATCATATTATAAATAATTCAAATCAGAATTTTAATTTATTATCATTATCTGAATTATTTCATCAGTCAAACATAAATGAATTAAAATTGCCTCCTATCATACCACCTATATTACCTAATTTAAATAATTCACAAAATATTATACCACCTATAGTGTTCCCTTATAACAATTCTAATGATTATGCAAATAACAATACAAATATAAACTGTGGATTTTCATCAGATAATATTTCATATAACAATAAGAGCTCAATAAATGAATTTGTTAAAATTTTTGATGAGGGCATCCAAAAAATTTTACTTAAAAATAAAGACGTAATAAATAAATATATATGAAAAGAAATATATAAAATAAAAAAATATATATATATATATACATTAATTTTGTATACCTCCAAAATAAATATGAATATATATTATATATATATATATGCATATATTTTTTTTTTATAGTTAGCTAACTTATTAATGAATAAACCAGATATTGTACAAAAAATGTTGAAAGGACCACAATACATTAACGTAAGTTTATATCAATTATTACATGGAATATATATATATATATATATATATATATATATATATATATATGTAAATCAATTTTAACACATTTATTTATTTATTTTTTTATTTTAATTTTTTTTTTTTTTTAGGAGGCCTTATCGTCTTTAGAGAATGAATTAAAAAATTGGAATAGATAATAATGAACAATATTATATAGAAAATATAATTTATATACATATATCCATTTATCATTTAAAATACGTTTATTTTTATATATGTATATTATTTAAAAATGAAGCATATATTATTTATTTATTTTATTTTATTTTAATTTTTAATTTTTTTTTTTTTTTTTTTGTATTACAATGATTATTTTTTTCATTTTCTATTTCCCTTCATTTTTAACTATTTGTAAATGTTTATAAAACAAATAAAAAATTATATAGCATTATATCCAAAATGGATATTTAAATAAAATATATTAGAAATAAATGTAAATTTTTATATACACATATTTATATAATAATTAATGTGTTTTTCTCACATATGAATAAGTTTTTATTATCAGTTTTGAAATAACAAAAAAAAAAAAAAAAAAAAAAAAAAAAAATTACAAAAAATTTGAATCTTTTTTTTCTTTAAATATGGAATAATAAAAATAAAAAAAATAAAAAAAATAAAAAAAATAAAAATGAAATAAAATAAAATAAAATACAAATATATAAATATTAAAATGTATATATTATAAATGTCCTATAATTTCTTAGTAAATAACATATTACCAATACACTCAATTATTTCTTCTACGTTTTTTTTTTTTTATTTCATTTTTTTTATGTCAATAAATTATACTCTCCTCGTATTTTCCTTTGGGTCGCGTTATAATAATTCCTCATCCATACTTTGATTGGAATTTACGGAATATGAATTAATTTTCTTATTGTCTTCTTGCATTTGTATATTATTGAATAATTCATTATCCTCCATTTTACAGAATTTATCATCTTCCTTATTATCCAACTTATTGTCTTCCTTTTGGTTCACATTATTATTTTTAATTTCTTCCTTTAGCAAAATTTTGCCATTTTGATCAAAATTTTCAATATCTTTTTCTAACTCTTCATTAAATTGTTTAATAAAAATATCTTCAACCTTATCATATCCTATTTCTTTTATTTCTTCTACAATATTTAGATCAATTAATTTTTTTAAAGTATTATACTTTTTCGTACTTCCAATAGTATTCACTTTATCAAATATTTTTTCACATTCAACCGCTTTATCATAGTCAGGAAAATATTCTGGATTTTCTTCTGGATTTAACAAATTGACTGGTATATTAGGATAGACTTTATTTAAGTGTTCTTTCCATTTCTTTAATATGGTTGGTAGTAGGGATGGTTTGTATACTCTTGAAAAGAATGCAGCATAAGCAAAATTATTATTAGATAATAAGATATGTATACATTTATTAATTTTATGTAGTAAAAAATAACAAATAAAAGCAATATTAAATTTTTGGTGATTTAAACACATTTGTCCTAATTCTTCTATTCCTATTTTATCTCCAAGTGTTGATAAAATTATTAATAATGAAGAAAAGTCATTTGTTTTTTTATAACAATATATAGCCATAGGTATATCATTATATACTAAAGCGGTATCTCCTAATTTTTTATATTTATTATGTACAAATGAATCATTTTCTTTTCTTTCTAATTCATTAATTATATCTACACATAATTGTAAATTTCCAATTGATAAAGATAGTTCAAATTTCTTTTCTAAATCATTACAAATATTTAATGCTTTATTTTTATATCCCATTTTTTCTAAGAATAAACTTAATTTATTATATAAAGATTCTGGTATATTTTTCATAATATTATCTGCTGCAATAAAATCTTGACCCATTATATATTTCTGATATTGTAAATATGTTATTGGTAAAAAGAAACTATAAAAATTAAAATTTTTATCTAATAAAAATATACGATCATATTCATATACATAACCACAAATATATAAATATTTATCAATATACGCATATATATCAATAAATTTCTTAGTATAAATATACAGTCTTAAATTTTTAGATATATAAAGAAAACTATCATATATCCATATACCACTTTCTATTGATTCATTAATTTCACTTTCTAACTGGAAATAATTTTCTTCATCCATTTTATTTTCTTCATGTTGTGGATGATTTATATTTTTATTTTTAACCCCAATCAATTCAATACTTCCATTATTATTATTATTATTATTATTGTTATTTATGCTATCATTATTTTTGTTTATATTATCTTTTGATAAGTTCCCATCAGAATTCATATAATTTAATATATATATGCTATCTTCTGTTGATAAAGCTACATATGTACCAGAATCATTCCAAAACACATTTTTCACATTAATATCAATTTTTCTTATTAAAGAATAATCACTCCAATCATAAAAACAAATAAAATTATTTGACTTAACACCTAATAAGTATCCTCCAAATAACTGAGTTATGGTATATGGTGTTTGAAATGTATGATGAGATGTAAAGTCTTTATATATACTTACTTTATTCCCTTCATCTTTTATAGCATAATCTCCTGTGTGAGACCATACAAAAAAGGAGCTTTTTCCATATGCTTTATTTCTTAATACTTGAGATGTATATATATTAAATTCATGATGTCCATTTACACATATAAATCTTCCACTTGGATGGAATGATACATTAGTTGGATAAAAATCACAATTTCCTAATTCTTTTTTATTTACTTTATATATATCTCCGTCATTATAATTTTCTTCTTGTACATTTTGTAAATTAATAATAAATATATCTGTATTTTTTATATATATAATTTTATTTTTAAACATTGTATATATAGGAACATCTGAACCTATTTGTATAACAACCAAACCTTCATCATAACCTATACATAAATCATTCTTTGTCTTTTTAGCACATAAGGACCAACATCTATCCATATTATAATTTAATGTGCTTTCTAATTTAAACATTGAACTATTCCATATCTTTACATTACAATCTTCAGATGAAGAAAGTATAATTGGCAAATTACTATGATATATTACACAAGATATATTTTGTGTATGACCACTTAATACTTGTATACATTGCTTTGTATGATAATCCCATATACGAATAGTTTTATCATCACTACCACTAATAATATAAGATGTTTCTCCAGAACATGAATAATCAATACAATTAACACCTTTGGTGTGACCAGATAAAGTAAAATGAGGTTTTGTTACTACAGATGTATTATTTTGAACACCCCATATTTTAATAGTTTTATCTAAAGAAGCTGAAGCAAATATATATGTATCTTTAGGATTAAATTTACACATCATAACATAATGAATATGATTTTCAAACGAACATAATTTCTCAAAATTATTTTCATAATCATATAATTTTATAGTCATATCATCTGAACTTGTTAATATATATGGTAAAGTCTGATGAACTTCAATATATCTAATATAATCTGTATGATCTTCAAAAGATTTTATTTTTTCAAAAGTATTATAATTATAAACTCTTATAGTCATATCATCACCACCACATATTATCCATTGTTTTTTCTCAATAAATTTAGCACATCTTATAGGAAATACAGAAACCTCAATATTCTTTATTGTATTCTGATTGACATAATCAAATATAACTAACTTACCACTATATAACGAAGCTAATATCCAATTCTCACTCTCATGAATATCAACACATTTCACTTTACCAATTCGTGAATTTAATTTCTTCTTTATATCTAAATTAAGTGGCATTTCTTAAAAAAAAAAAAAAAAAAAAAGGATAAATAAAATAAAATATATATATATATATATATATATATATATATATATATAAATAATTGTTAAAAGGTCAATTTGATAATATCACTTAAAATTAAAACAATACAAAATAAAATTCAAACATTAAAAAATATATTGTATATTTATACATTCATATTAAAATCATTTTCCTTTTTATATTTATATTATACATATATTTCTATTATTTTTTTATTTTATGTATCCCATAAATATCATAAAATATGAGAAACATTATAAATCCATATTTTTGCATAGTTTTAATTTCATATGAAAATAAATAAATATGAATATATTTATAAATATATCCAAAATAATATTTAATAAAGCAGTTCTTTTTCATAATATATTTTTTATTTTATATAAACAAAATAAAAATAAAATATAATAAAAAATAAAATAAAATAAAATAAAATAAATTTTAATAAAAAAAATAGAAATATTTATATATATATAATATATAACATTTTATATATTTCATATAAAAAAATATTTATTATTATTATCTACACTACTTTTATATATAAATTAATAATAAATTTAAAAATTATATAAATATATTATTAATACCATTGTATGATCAATAATTTAAAAATAAATTTTTTTTTTTTTTTTTTCTAAGATATATTTATATATACATAATATATGTATGTTTTATATATATTATAAATATAAACATATATAATAATATATTTATATATTTCTTATTATATAAAACAAATTATTATTGATTTTATAAAGGCCTCGAGAATAATATATTTAAAAAAAGAATTAAGTATATTTTTTATATATATAACATTTTTAATATATATATATATATATATACATAATATTTTTGAAAAATATTAAAGCATAAAATATTATTTTAAAAAATTAATATATATAATTTTTTTTTTTTTAAATAATAAAATATATAAAAAACGCAAAACAACAAAAAATAGAAAAAAGAAAAGATTAAAGAAAAAATAAAAAGAAAGAAAAAAACAGAAAAAAAAAGAAAAAGAAGCATTAAACATAATTAATAAGAATACATTTTTATTTCGATTTGTTCTATAATTTAATTTTGTTGCGATAATAATTAGTTTATCACATTTTTAAGAAAATAATAATAATATATATATATATATATATATATTATATATAACATTATTTCTTTAAAATACCATTAGAATGGACATTTAACATTTATTTTTCTCATTTATTTTAAAAAATATATGTACTCACCATTTAATATATATATATGTATATATATTATTTGATCCTTAAATAAAATTATTGATATATTAAGATTAAAAGACTTCAATTAAAAATTGATAAATACACAAATATATATTTTTAAAAATGGTGATATGTTAATTATAGTTCCTATATATATAATAAAATAAAGTCTTTTGAATATTGTAAAATACAATTTTATTATATTTGTCACATGATTTTATATTATTTTTCAATTAAAAAAAAAAAAAAAAAGTACACACATATATACTTATATTTATTATAAAGAATAATATAAATTATTATAATGCGGAATGTCATTTATTATTTTCCACTTGCTTAAATATCCATATAACTTATATTTCATCATCCACAATTCTACCTTTTTTATATTATATTATATTAATATGTTTTAAAAAAATATAATTTTTATAAACCTACCATATTAGGTATTTTACTTTTATATAAAATAAATGATTAAATATATATATATATATTTCTACTTTGACACATTTAATTAAAAAAAAAATAAAGAAATAATAAAATAATATCTTAAGTTATTTAATAAGTAACACATTTTTTTTTTTTTTTTTTTTTTCATATATGATAATGGCTGTTCTACATTTGTGTTTTATTTAAAATAATATATGTTGGTATATGAATAAATAAATTCTTTTAATTAATGAACATTAAAAGATCATTTCTTATATATTATTGTTATTAATTGTAAGAATGTATTTCTTTTATTCTTTTGATGTACGTGTGTGTATTAATACACTTTTTATATATTTTTATCATTACAATTAATATGAATTGTATATAATTATTACATTTTTCTTTTCCTCTTAAATAGCCTAAACCTATATTATATATATATATAATATATATATATATATATATATATATATATATATATATATATGTATGTATATATGTACTATAATTCTTCTTTCGCTCAAGTAATTAATATAACCAGTATATATTTCAAAAGTTATAAATTAAAAAAAAGAAAAAAGAAATAAAGCTAGCTAGCTTGAATAAATTAATTATGCACATTCATATATTTTATTATTACTATTATTAATTTTTTTTTTTTCTATGAAATATATTTAAAAACATTTTTATAAATAAAGCATATTTTAATAAATAACTATTTATATGTTAAAAAAATATGATTCAAAAATTTATAATTAAAAATGAGAGTTTATATTAATACTTAAAATGTAGATTTAATTATAAAGAAATATAATGAAAAGACAAATAGTATAATATATGTATGAAATATATTACTACATGTATTTGTTATGTATTATGGATGCTTATTTAAAAGTTCCATATGATAAAAAAGAAAAAAAAATAAATAAAGCGTATAACATATGACACACACACACATATATATACACAAAAAAAAAAAAAAATAAATCAAATTAAAATTAAAGAATTGGGAACATATATATCCAAATGGTATATTCCTTTCTAAATAATATATGTAAAAATATATATATGTATATATATATATATATATATATTTTCTTATCATGAAAAGATTCCTTTCCTATTTCAAAATAGACGTAAGGTCCACATTTGACTTCCCGGTATTATAAAAATTTTATTTTTTTGAAATCTACTTAATTTTTCATAATTATTATAATATTTATATTCTAATATTTTATCATTTAAACATTTTAAATATTCACTTTCAACATTTTCCACATTATTATTTATATAATTTTGTTCATTTGTTATGTTATTAATGGTAGTATATTTTTTATATGTCAATATATTCGATTTATTTTCCTCGTCTTTTTCATTTTTATTCTTTTCAATAAGTACATCATGAATATATAAATCATCATATACATTTTGAAAAGCTTTTTTATTTTCAATATTTTCCATTTTATATTTTATATCCAATTGCATATGTTTAATCTTTTCAAAGATATCATACAATTGTTTATTCTTTTTATATTTATCTTCTAAATTAATTTCATCATCATATATATCATTATTACTTTTTTCATTTCTACATAATAAAATATTATTACATATTTCATATAATACACCTTTTAATATATTGTAAATATATATTTTTTCCTTATAAGAAATAATTAAAAAGTGAAATTTTAGGCTTAACAAATTGTCACTTATAGATTTCTCTATTTCCAATATTGGTACATAAAATACAATAGCATTTTTTAATTTATTATTTTCATTTATAGATTTTTTAAATAATGTTTCTACATTAGTTTCATTTTCATTATTATCCATGTGCGTATTAAATAATGAATTGTCATTATTTAAATTATCATTGCGAATACAATCTTTTTCTATATCTTTTTGTTGATGATCATTACAAATATAACAAGTATATGGAATTATTTCATTACTATAACTTTTATTAATAGAAATATAATTTTCTTTCACTATATTTATGCATATATTTTCTCTTATACTTTTGGTAATAATTATTTCTTGGATATATGCTTCTGTTAAAAAACTTATAATTCCATTGTTTAAATAAAAATATTTTTTAATAGGCATATAGTTGGACATATATAAAATTTCTTTATAAGTTGATAAACTTGCGTGATCTGTTCTTTGTTCGTTTTTATTTGAAGGTTTATATAACTTTTCATTTTCACCATTCAAATGGATATAATTATTATTTATCTGAATATTATTCTGATCAATATTATTTATATGAATATTATTCTCATCATTATTATTTATCTGAATATTCTTCTCATCAATATTATTTATCTCAATATTATCCTCATCAGTATTATTCATCTGCATATTATTCCCATCGCTATTATTTTTCTTCAAAATAATTTCATCATTCTTATTATTTTTTGAATCAATATTATTTTCATTATTTCCGTCCACACTATTATCATTCATATGATGGTTTTCTTTTACTTTTTTATATATATCATTCAAATATATTAAATATTTATTTAAGAAATAATTTTTCATATGAACTTGTGCTTCGTCTGATTTTTTCTTTTGATAATTACATTGGTCACATATATTTTTTAACATATCATAATTGTAATACGCAATATTATCTTTATCAATTAAACTTTGTAAAATTCGATGAATTACTATGTCTATATATCTTCTTATTGGTGAGGTAAAATGAATATATTTGTTGAGAACAAGTCCAAAATGCGTTGTGTTGTTTTGTCCTTCTAATGTTGGTATATATATGGCTTCTTTATAATATTTTAATAAATTATATTGTAAACATAAGAACTGATTTTCGCTTAATACTTTTTCACTGACTGATAAAATATCATTAATATTATTATTTTTGATATTTATCATTGTGTTAATTTTATTGTATGTTTGATAATCTATTATTTTTAATAAATTTTTTTTAATGTCTTCAGATGTATCTTCATGTATTCTTAATATACCTAACATATTATTAATAGATATAACATTTGCAACTAAAAAATTAGTAAGTATCATCATTTCTTCAATTAACATATGACTCCTCTTTTTATATTCTAATATTTCAATATCGACGTTTTCTAAATTCATAGGTTCTAATAAATTAAAATAACCTTCATCTATTAAAAATTGATTAAAACTTTTACACATATTATTCTTATTACTAATATGATTAATATTTCTTATTGATGATATATATTTATTACTTAATTGTTCTATACTCAATGGAATTATTTTTTCCGAGTTATACTTTTTATTATTATTTAAAGAAAATAATAAGGAATATTTTTGATATATATTTTTCCTCTTTGTTTTTTGTTTTAACATTTTTGATAATAAATATAATCTGAATATGTCACCACCAATTTTTTCAGATATATTATATTTGCTACATATATGATCAAAATTAGATATAAAATAGTCTAATGATATATTCCCATTAATTAATATTATCTCTTCAGTACTGCTAATATCTTTATCCTTTTCCTTTATATTTACATATATATCTTCTATATAATCTTCAACCATATCATAATTTAATTTATATTTACTTCTAATCAACGTTTTTTTAATTTCTATAAAATGTGGTGTGTTCTCATAACCAGAATATTCCATTTTCGTCATATTATATGGGTTACTTATATTATCTACGTAGAAAAATATTGAAAATGCTAGCTTTTCTCCTCTCGTGTTTAATGAACATATTTCTTCACTTAAAATGGAGGGCAGCATATGAAGGACCCTAAAAAGAAAAAATCAATATATATATATATATATATATATATTATATTAATAATAAAATAATAATATTTCTATGCAAAAAAAAAAAAAATTCATATATTCATTTTATTACGTAAAATCCATATATACAGTGTTGCATATTTTTGAAGCTAAATTATCATAATACGAATTAGGTGTAACAAAAAAGGACACATCTGATATATGTACTCCTATTTTGTATCTGTATTTTAATTCTTGTTGTTCCTTATTATCCTTTATAAATTCTATAGACAAAGCGTCATCCAAATCTTTAGCTTTTGTTGGATCTATAGTAAATATATCAAGGTCTGTAATTATTTTTCTATTCGTTAAAAAGCTTTTCAACATATATCTATCTAACATTTTTTTCTCTTTTTGCGCATTTTTTAAATAAACAATCTTTTTATTTATTTCTTGGATGCAATATTCTTTTTCTTTGTCATATCCATTTAACAATAACAACTGTTCCATATTATTTTTACGATTAATAAAAGAGTTCATAATTTTATCACTGATCACAATTTTAGATTTCAAATAATTCATATCTGTTATTTTATATATATGATATTGAATTTTATATAAGTATAAAAATAAATATATGATACCAAAAAAATTATTTTCATTACCTAAAATGGTAGTTATATTTCCTATAGGATTTATTTGTTTTTTTTCCCATTCTTTAAATTTTACAATAACATATACATTTAATTTTTCTCTTCTTATATAATTTAATAATATGTTTGTAATATTATTGGAACCGTCATAAATAAAACAAGGTAATCTGGAATCTGTTGGCTGTACTTTTGCATAAACAACATTATTTTTTTTATTCATAAAGGAGAATATATTGGATGAATGTAATATATT
This sequence comes from Plasmodium blacklocki (nom. inval.), assembly GCA_900097035.1. Lineage (NCBI taxonomy): Eukaryota > Apicomplexa > Aconoidasida > Haemosporida > Plasmodiidae > Plasmodium > Plasmodium blacklocki (nom. inval.). The sequence goes on from LT969558.1 coordinate 241,950, forward strand.
GTTATTATTATTATTATTATTATTATTAGTTATATTATCATCATTGTTACATTTAAAAACATCATCAACTAAATTATTTTCCATATTATTATCATCTAATTCTATATAGCAATTTTCATTTTCATTTTTTTTTTTATTTTTATTAAATTTACTTTTCTTTCCAAAAATATTATTTATTTTTTCCTTAATATTTATATAATTTAAAGAACCGACTACTTCCACATTTTTCCTTTCAACAATTTTCACAACTCTACAAAATTTACCCTTTTCGTTTTCTTCATTTTTTTTATTATTATTGTCTTCTTTTTCATTGTATTGATTTTTTACATTCTCTATCTTGACTCTGTCTTCAAATTTTTCTTTTTCCATTTCTATATTAATTTCTGTACTTGAAACATTTTCATTTTTGATAGTTCTTCTTTCTGTATATGCATATACTACATCACCATTTAAACCTCTATTCCTACTTATATAACCATAAACAGAATAAAGTTTACATTTCATTAAACCCTCTGTTTCTTTACTAATAACAAAGCATTTATTTGTATCAA